>CAIGQZ010000692.1:5767699-5784248 GCA_903798205.1 Danio tinwini
TAATAATAATAATAATAATAATAATAATAATAATAATAATAATAATAATAATAATCATCATCATAATCATCATCATCATCATAAAAAATATTATTATTAATTACTATTAAAGTAGGATTTTTTCATTTCCTAATAAATAATAAATATTAAATTTCATTTCTTAATAAATCACCTCATTATTTATTTATTTATTTATATGATTTATATATGATATTAAAATATGTGTTCGCTTTGTAAGTGATTTTATGTTTTAGAATAGAATATGTAATGTTCTTAATAATGTTTGTAATATTTGGAAACAAAGGCCCTATATGTGCATTTACATATATTTTATTAATATGGAAAGCGAGTGCATGTTTTTACCAAAACTAATACTGGATTTTTTTTAATGCGTGTGCGTGTAAAATAATATAATGTGCACAAAGAAATTATGGGGTTCTTCTCTAAAGAAGTTGTTACCACCACGTTTAGAGCATCATTATGGGCCTTTTACATTATAACTAACATGGTTCAAACGATGAATCTGCGACAGAGAAACTACAGGTTTTGAGGAACACTCGTAGCTGCATCGTTCTTTTCCCAAACGATGCATCATACTATGATAGCTCAGCCATGAGCTATGTCGTTGTTTGGGAAATGCACCCCAGATCAGCTAGACCAGTGAACCACTGACTTTGAACCAGAGAAAAGTTTAGGGGTGTGAAATGTCCACAGAATAACAGCCTGTTGTGTATTCTAGCATAGCCAGGTCTGGGAACTTTGGCTAGTGATTCCTTTAATGGTCAAGGACCGCCCACTATGTAATTTGACTGACAGGTTACTCAACCAATCACATTTCGTTTTGTGCCGTGGCATGTTTTTGGATGTGGACATCTCCTCAGAATAACAGCCCGTCATGCAACCGCACATTATTTATTTATGAATGTCTTTAAAGGTTTAAAACAACAATGCATCAATATCCTAAGCAGGACATGTTTGTAGACTTTGTTCTGAGATGCATTAATTATTTTGGTCACACGTTTGTACATAAATATCATGCAGACTGAGATGACTGAGTGAAAATTGTCTTTGTTCTATGAAAGCAATTTCGGTTGTATTTGTGAGCATGCACAAATAAACAAACACTACTATTTTGAACAATGTCTTTCTCGTATCTTTATGACCAAAATGACAGAATATTTGAAGGTTTTTCACTACCATTAGTTAAAAACTAGTATAAGTGTATCTGCGTATTTGTCGACACCACTAATTGAAGCGTTCATGCAGTGAATAATTTTAGTAATTCAGTGTTTAAGTTAAATTAATAAATGCTCTTGTGAGGTTTAAGTTATCCTCACCAGGGCCGGATTAAACAATGGGCATTAAGGGCATAGGCCCAGGGGCCCGTGTGCACTTGGGGTAGTTGGGGGGGGGTGCTGATTTTGGAGTGTCTATTTAGGCTACGTGCAAATAGCGCACCTCGTTGGAATAAGCTAGTTGAGTGCTTCCCGCCAGCGCCGTTTGATTGACAGAGACAGCATAACTACAGAGCGCAGTAAACAGCAGGTGGGAGTGGCGTAGCTCGTAAAGAGCATGGTAACATGTTTTGAGGCGATCGATCATGAATCCGGTTCAAATCAAGCGTATGATGAAAACGTTCTTCTTTTTCCCCCCATTACATATCAGATTGGAAATATATTTAATTTCAATAAAAAATTTTTTGTTTAAAAATGTAAATAAAGTATAGAAAATCAGTCACAAGGTGTTTAATAAGGATAATAAGAATAATACATATTTTATAAACAGTTATTTTCCACCTGGTGTTAAATGTTAGCAACATCTTAATATGATTAATCTGTATTTACAATGTTAGTTGCCCTGCTTCACCCATATTCTCCGACCTCATGGAGAAAGAGAGAGAGAGAGAGAGACAGAGAGAGAGAGACAGAAAAAGCCCCTGAAGACGAGAGAGACAGAAGAGAACTGATATAGTGTGTGTGATTTCGGATACTTTTAGCTTTATAATCAAGTGCTTTTTGCCTACTTTTCTTCATCACGAGGGAGACAGTAGGAATCATTAATCAGTGTGTGTATTATGGAGGACTCAGATTCATAGAACTGGACTGGAGAGGTGTTATAGCCAAATCATATGCATTATAAGTTTGTAGAAGTTATACATTAAAAATACCCTTAAATATAAATTTTTTGTACTGCTTCAGTGAACTTGAACAAGTATATTAAAAACCATTATTTTCACTAGTTATATATATATATATATATATATATATATATATATTTTTTTTTTTTATCAAAGTGTGCTTTAAATGCTTTTAAAATCAGGTAAATCTTTGTTGACTATAAATATAAGTACTATGTCATTTATTTAAAAAAATGTGGGCAAAATATTAAAGATTAACTTTATTTTAAAAAATATTATATTAATCTTTTTTTTTATTCAATTCAACTATAGGGGTGTGGCCTTGTAGGGGGCCCTAGAAGACATTGTGCCCAGGGGCCTCTGAATTCTTAATCCGGGCCTGATCCTCACAATAATAGACAGATGTGCAAGCAGTAAATCACTGATTAATAACTGTCTCAGAAGGCATTTTTACTTAAATACACAGAAATTTAACCTAGAGTTTTAAGACTCCAGCATGTAACATACAGTTGAAGTCAGAATTATTAGCCCCCCTGAATTATCAGCCCCCATGTTTATTTTTTCCTCAATTTCTGTTTAACGGAGAGAAGATTTTTTCAACACATTTCTAAACATAATAGTTTTAATAACTCATTTCTAATAACTGATTTATTTTATCTTTGTCATGATGACAGTAAATAATATTTGACTAGATATTTTTCAAGACACTTCTATACAGCTTAAAGTGACATTTAAAGGCTTAACTAGGTTAATTAGGTTAACTAGGTTAGAGTAATTAGGCAAGTTTTTTTATAATGATGGTTTGTTCTGTAGACTATCGAAAAATATGTAGCTTAAAGGGGCTAATAATTTTGTCCTTAAAATGGTGTTTAAAAAATTAAAAACTGCTTTTGTTCTAGCCGAAATAAAACAAATAAGACTTTCTCTATATGAAAAAAATATTATCAGACACACTGTTAAAAAATGACCTTGCTCTGTTAAACATCATTTGAGAAATATTTAAAAAAGAAATACAATTTTAAGGGGGGCTAATAATTCTGACTTCAACTGTAGGTCTATTAATGAGCACTGTCATCAATATAAGCTTCACAGCCTTTTTATCCACTCAGACTTGTTTTCAGGTGTACTGGTTGCTGTGTACTCGACTCCCAGATATCCTGTATGTTTAAACCAATCAGAGGACCACTGAGGATCTGCTAAAGTGTTTCCAGAAAAGTGTGGGATCCGAGGCTGAGACTATACTTCCCAAAGTGTTCATTTTACATAGAAACTACAGTCAAATGCACTTTAAAGTACATGCAATTTTTAGAAAATTGTAGACTAAAGCACATATTTCCAATGAGCCTGTGTTGATTACTTTATGATTCCAAGAATCCTGCATTTTTAACTGGCTTTAATAAGTGATTTGATTGCTTTTATAAAAAATTCATAGAATGCATGTTTTGAGTGAATTTATGGTGGTCAAATGATTAAACAATTGAACTTTGACTGTTCTATTCTCTGTAGTATAACTGTCTACACAAAAAAAACATGAAGTGTTTTATCATTTGCATTTACTTCAACTTCACTGAAGTGAGGTTTTGGTCGTTGGTCGATATTATACTTGACTAGAAAAAGGGAAAAAACAGAAACCAGGACAGTATTCATAATTTTGACATTATAATCACTTTAAAAGAACACCAATTTTTTGGAAATAGATTAATTTTACAAGTTAAAAAGGTGATTTTTACAATTGTTGAGTACATTCAGAGAAACTTCTGCACTGCTTAGCTTAGCATAAATCATAAAATCCCATTAAACCATTAGCATCTTGCTCAAAAGCTTGACTCTACTTTAGTTACATTGTTTACTGAGACCAACATAAAATGAAAAGCTGCCATTTTCTAGGTTGAAATGGCTAGGGACTATACTATACATTCAGGTTTAATGATGTAAGAACTTTGCTGCCGTACCATGGCTGCAGCAGGCACAATGATATAGTGCCTGAAAATAGTTCCCAGCTACGTATGACTGCAAAGTTCCTTGATTTTTACACCAGAATAAGATTATAGTTCCTAGTCATATTGACCACATTACAATGTGTGAACAGGATGTAACAAAACTTCCATGTGAGTTGTTTTTCAAAGCCTGTAGATTTTTATGTAAGAAAACTTTTTGTAGAGAAAATCAAAGTGATGTGACATTTACAAGAACCTCTTACACTCTATGACACACGACAGTAATGCTTGTGTTCATTAACTTCTGGATGTTCATTAACAGTATATTGTAGCAAATGTACTGTAATCTCAATAGGTTTTTGGCTGCAGTTCATTTAATGGCCACTGGGGTCGCTAATAATACAAATTTTTGGATTCTAAATAGTTGCATGTCAATAGAGAAAACACACACAAACACACACACAAATACAACCTTAGATCCAGGTGGAGGAGTCAGACCCAAAAATTCATAGACTGTGTTGTCCTCTTTGGCATCAAAGAATGTCTCGTAGTCCTGCAAATCAGGATATGGTAATATCAACTATTTGCAAATTCTAGAAATTAATGTAGCAAAACAAAATCGTAATTTCTGTGAAAGTTCAGGCGGGTTTACATTAGTGTATAACAGGGCTATTCAATTGGCGGCCCTCCAAATAGTGTGACCAAGACATCAAAAATTAATAAAAAAAATTTATAGTTCAGTCGAAAAACGGTTGCTATAGTTATGAAGTGACGTAGGTCTATTCAATACAGCACGAGCTGTAGTTGAAGGCTGCGCAGAGCGTGAGTCACCTGACAATAAGCGAGTGATGCATGCAGCCGAAGACATTTGGATATGTTTGTAGAAAAAGACTTTTGTACAATACACTGATATCGTTAATATCGATGCAATGATTAGCCAATTTCACTATTAACCGCGCTTAAATTCATTACGATTGATTAATCGTAAAGGCTTCTCAATGCCGCGTTTCTGTTGCAACGTACAAAACTGCTGCAACTAAACAAAGTTATGCCAACTGTGAGCTAGTTAAAAGTTCTGAGGTTTTACCGAGGCTATTACGCACGCACATTGGATTTACTATAGCAGCAGGCCATTCACATATCGTGTTTTTTCCGTACGCAAGTTTATTATTTCCAATGGAGACGTGCGCATATTGGAGTGGTGTGTGCTCTGCTCGCAAGCAGACCGACACACTCGCGCCATCCTGGCGCACACAGTAAAAATGATCTCACGTTGTAGTGGTGAGAGCTGTGCGTGGCTTTCAGTGCAATGTAAACAAAAGATACGTTAGACGAATTATTACAAATTATTAAAATGATTATGTATGAACGCAGATAATAATAACAGTTCATTTAAATTCTTAGCTAATATATAGCTTAAATAACATTAGACAAATACTTTTTAACTCATTTATTCTTATTTTTATTTATTTATTCATTGTATTTTCATTGTAAAATTATCACTCATGTTTAAATCTAAAACTTTTTCACTTATTTTTAAGTGCAAATAGAGAAATGGACTATTGTTAGTTTTTTTTATGAATATTTTGTGCTGTATTTGGTTACTGAGCAGCAATTAACAACACTTTAAAATATAAGCAGTTTTCTTGTGATTTACTAAACTATAGTGTTTGGAATATAATAAATGCAAAATAATGGTGATAACAGTGAAACCATGATTATTCTTCAGACTATAGTCGTACAACCATAATCTATAATCGTTGCATCCCTAATTGTTACGCAGTTTAAAACATAACATATGAATGTGTTTGAATGTCTACTTTAGCAATACACTGATTTTGTTGTGCTTCGAAATACAACATTTGGATATGTTTGTAAAAAAAAAAAGCCACATTGTACGATGCAGTGACCCTGGCCTGATGAACTGGCCCCCATGACAAACTAATCGAATAGCCCTGGTGTATAGGGAACAAGTCTGTTACTATACCTTAAAAAATAATGTAGTCAATATACATTGTAGACACTACTTAAGCACAGTAGATGGATATAAATCTTTGTAACTATTCAACACAATTCCTAAAATTTTTAACTATGTCCTAGTTTTTGGGAAACTGGTAAATAAATAGTATGGATTTGTATAATGCCATTTTTGTTTTGTAAATTTGTTTTCACTTCATTTTTGGAGAGGTTTATTGGTTGGTTTATTAATTTTGACTTTTTTTTTTTACCAATTTGATATGTTATTGCAACGTTTAGAAGGGCTATTTCATGAAACGCTCTAGTGTAGCCGGTTCTTACCCCACAATACATCTCCTCGTTGAAAATCTGTGGAGGAAGAGGAATTCCATTGGTGGGCTTCTTTTCTCCAGGAACATTTTCCCTCATCCACGCCCGGTTATCCTCATTTGAAGCAATGTCAAGCTGTGCGTAATCGATTTTAAGGGCCTCAAGAAAGCCGACAACATCTTGCTGTTTCTTTTTGATCTGTAGCATTGGTTATAAGAGATTCATGAGTCCAAAAACTTACATTTGTTTAATTCAAAACATTATAAACTTTGGTCACACTTTATTTTAATGGTCCGTTTGTTGAATTTAAGTTACATTGCATCTACATGCCAACTAATTCTCATTAGATTATAAATAGACCGTTAGGTTGGGGTTAGGGTGCACAGTATGCACAGTTGCCTTGAACCGGGCCTAAGCACACTTGTCCCCCCCTCCCGTCTCCCCCGACGACCCGCACTCACATTACATTCGGACCTGGGCGCGCTTACGTCATCGATGATGCGCTGTTCAGTAAGCGCTCTCGCTCAGCACAGTGGAGATTTCTTTAGTTATATCGTTTAAGTTGTTTAATATGCAGTGACACGCAGCCAAATATTTCGCCAAACAGGTCAGCCACTTTTGCCAATCATAAACAATCATAAAGTCCTCGTGCTGCAGGAATTAGGAAGTTTGCTGAAGGCGCAGCTGATGTGCAGTGAGGGATTTGCGTCTTTAATAATCTACGACAGTTTGTGTTCATTGAACAGTATGAATAATTAATTAATCCATATGAAACAGTCCCTTAAAAGTCACGTCTCGCTTTCAGTTTCGAGCTTAGGCACGCTTGCACTCACACTGTAAGCGTTCGCAGCTGAGCCCAAGTGAACCACGCTCAGGCCCACCTCTTCCAACCTGGTCAGGGCCGCCCAAGTGAACCGTGCCTGAGCCCGATTCAGAGCACTCACACTTCTCAAACGATCCGGGAAAGGCGCCTAGGCACAGTTCGGATAGCATAGTGTGAGTACGCCCTAAGTTGACATGTACTTATAGTCAGTTAAATGTCTGTTTAGCAGCAGTATCAGGAGATATTAAGCAGGCAGTCTACTAATACTCAAATGGACCATCAAAATAAAGTGTTACCTAAACTTCTAATATGTGAATAGTAGTAGGTAAATTTCCAAGAGCATTTCAAAAAAGTAAATGGGTCAAAGATGAAAAAAGGATTTCAAGCATCAAAACAATACAAGTGCAATAAACATCCATTCAATCACTAATTAAAGACGTATTTTATTTGCTCATTAGAAAGTCTTCAATGTTTAAAGTCATATGTTTTCTGTAAAAGAAAACGACACTGACTGAAATGTCAACAACTGTTTATCTAGCTAACAAAAAAACTCTCAGACATATTTAGAAAAAGATGGCATTAAAAGATCACATGCAACCTCTAAATACAAATTAATTGCCATTTTTAAACTTTTATACCTTGCTTAATATGTTTTTAAATAATTTCACCCATTTGTTGGAAAGACTTTTTGTTGTTGTTGTTGTTTTCTCAGAATAGTTGCTGGCTATTTATATCCAATGTGTTTATTCAAGTCAAATGCACAGGGGCAAATTTGTAAAACTTTTAAAAGGAATTTTGTGTAACTTGTTTTGTACCAAATGTTACAATCTTCAACTTTTCTCTCCTATAAAGCTGCTTTTAAATAGACCTCTTATGCTTAAACTGCAGTATAAAAAGTACATAGATTATAGCAAAATATGAATTTTGATGTAGGTCTTGATATTTAATATTTGATGTTTATGATTCAAAAACCAATAGATATAGAAATAAAAATTGTTTTATAGTCAGTAACTAAAATAGTAATATCTATAGACTAATATTTGTGCAAAATGTTATGTTGGCTAAGCATACACCATGTTTTCTGAACTGTATAACTTAATTTTGGGTAGGATTTACCAACACTTTTCCAGACATTAGGAATAGATTCATTTCTAAAATACTTTAAATAACTCTATTATGTTAAACATGAGTTAAAACGAGTTAAATAATCAGAATCATTAGTATTGTATAAAAAGTACATTGATTACAGCAAAATATGATTTAAGGAGGTTTTGACATTTATAATTTGATGTTTATAATTTATGAAATAATATACACTGATATAGAAATAAAAACCGCATTAGTCGATGTGCAAAATAGTAATATATAATTAACATTTGTGCAAAAAAAATCCTAATGTTAAAAAAGTGTACATTATGCCTATGTTTTTTGAATGCTTAATTTAAACTAGGATTTACGAGCACTTTCCAGTACATTTCCAGATTCAGAAATTATGAATTCCTCAACAACTTTATTTATTAGCACTCCTCTTTGTTAAACACATCAAAGTAGCCTAGCTTAATGAGGTTAAATGACCAGAATCATTAGTTGTGTTCGTGTTAACTTAAAAACAAACACAAAATCAATAAACAACACTTCTCATTCTGTAAGTTTCAGGTTTAAAGGAATCGCTTCTGCAGCCTGGAATGTGATCTCAGAGATATTTAAGGAAACTGGCCGAGCTGCAACTGTTATTAGGTCACTCGGGAGTATTTAAAACAGGCCCGAAGTTAAAACTACCTTTGTTTCTGACTTTGCTTCAGCTATATCGATTGCTTATTACTGCAAATGCGCTTTTAAACAATCGACTTATAACGCAATCAGGATAAAGCACAAACCGAATCAAAGCGCCTCCGCTCAGTGACCTGTTGAATGACTGAACAAAAAAAAACACTTGCTGTCCCTGTTTCTTACCGCCGTCGATCCAGAGGAGGATGCCAGGAAGACTTTAATGACCATTTTGTGGATAAGCGATATTAAATGAGCAGTAAAAAAAGTATTTAAAGACACAGCGATCCTCCCCGCTTTGACTGAAAAGCACACGGCGCAGCAGCCCCGACTCTATTTTTGTCCCCGGCGCATCAGCATCATGTGGCGGGATTGGTGCGTTTGTCCCAGCACCGTCTGAGTGATTGGCAATTTCAGCTGTCTGTCCACATCAAGAGCTGCTAAAGTTAGTTAACGACCTGCATATATGGACAGAGGTGCTTTTTTCAGAAACTTAAAAACTAAAACTTGTAAATTATGTAGCGCCCTCTCTCTTCCTAATTTATGGAAGGGCCATAGTTTACAATTAATTAGATTTCTCTAGATTATTGCAATATTGTAGTTTTTAGCCCAAATGAAGCTCATAGCAAGATACCAACTTAATAAAACAGTAACACACCCAGTCTGGTAATCAACTTTTAAAATGTACTTAAGTAAAGCAAATAAAGGTATACAAATGAATGATTAAAGACTCAAAATCTCAAAAACGCCAATAAACATCAAAAGTCACTCTGTAAAAAATTATTCCGTAAAATTTACGGTAATAAACCGGCAGCTGTGGTTGCCAGTATTTAACCGTAAAAAATACGGTACAAACTGTAACAAGTAGATTCTCATTTTTACAGTAAACTACCGTATTTTATTAATTTATAGAGGTAATATGTCTGTATTTTAAATTAGCAACATCTACACATCTTTTGTTACACAGATAGACATGATAACACAGCCATATGCAGGTGGTGATGAGAAAGTTCATACATAAGAACCAATGCTCATCACAAACAACTTTTCCCATAATCAGAAAAGTGTATCAGTGTAAAGAAGGTGCTCAGAGTCATTCACACAGCTACTAAACACCAGTATGGTAACAAACATAAAATTAAAGTCATGAAATAAACATTGTTTATCAACATTAGATGTAACATAACTCCCTATTATACATTACTGATGAGGAAACGACTAGAAATATCCATAGTAATGGCAACAAAAAGCATAAAAAGTGATGTGCCATGCAGGGAATTCAGGGAAAGTCAATTTACGGTTATTCGCCGTATATATTAAGGAAACATACTGTTAACCAGGTTATGGATTTGTACTGTAGCATTTTTACAGTTTTTTACCGTTGAACTCACGGCCATTTTTAACAGTGCAGCATTCAGTTTGGATAAAGCTAAGTAAAGTAAAAACCCATAGAGCAAATAAACAAACAGTTCACACTTATCGGAGCCCGAAAAGTACTTCAGAACCAACCGGAGCGGCAGGAAGAGAATGGAATGGAAGAGAATCACATCTACACTAAAAAAAATAATTGGATTTACTACATTTTTAAGGATAACTGGATGCCATCAATTTATATGGGCTGATTCTAAACATACAAATGAAATTTAATGTTTAACTTAATTTATTTGTTTTTAATTCAGCCCATATAAACTCTTTGCAACCAGTTAAGAAAAAGTTAATCCAATAAAAAAAAATAGTTTAGGTTCCGGTTTTGTGGATGTTGGTACACTCTCAGAAAAAATAGTACAAAATTGTATCATTGCAGTTTGTAACTTTAAGGACATGATTTGTACCATGGGAAACCAAAATGTACCTTTGGTTTTTAAAACCTGCAGATAGAAGTGTACCTTCATCAAAATACAAAACTCATCCATGAAGGTACTAATAACCTGACAAGACACTTTGTACCTTAACAGTGTCAAATGTGTTCCTTCAATAAATATTTAAAGGCATTTTGCTTTATCCAAAATGTGTTAATTTATTTTCAGTAAATATAAAACATTAAAAACATTTTAAACAATGTTTTTTAAGTGTCTTTTTGTGTAAATCTAGCTTTTCCATTTACAATTAAAAAAGCATACTTTAACATTAATCAAAAGATCTATTTTTTGCTGAACATTTCACAACACTTTTCACAAACATGTTGGACTGTATGCAGGACTTTTGCCAGCTCATGTGCGTACTGGAAAGCAAATGGCAAAAGGTGTGGATAATAATAAAAATGTATTTATCAGAAAATGCTTACCAAATTTATTAAAAATGCCTTAAATGTTTAGTTTACATTACCAATAGTTTTGTTTTACCAGTTGTTTTGCATTATAGAACTTAATAATTAATGTTTATGAGATTCTTTAAGCATATGCTTTTAAAGGATGATTCATGTTTTAATATGGAAATTGCTAATAAAATCACTTTGCCTTTCCAGTAATATTTATTGTCATAATGTAATAAAGGAGGAGTTGTCCAAAACTTATGTATCTTTTTTATAAAAACAATTGAGTATCTTCATTTTAACTGTATTATAAAAGGTACAGAACAGTATCATAAGAGGGCTTTTCTGTACCATATAAGGTACACATTTTACAAAGGTATCTTAAGGAACATTATTTGTACCACTGAAAAAATGCAGATAATTATTATCATTAATAACTGCATTCTATTACATTTAGATTTCCGTACAATATGTTTAAAAAAAAAACTTGTCCTTATTTAAGAACAAGTTATCGCCCATACAGTTGAAGTCAGAATTATTAGCCCCCTCTGAATTATCAGCCCCCTGTTTATTTTTTTCCCCAATTTTTGTTTAACGGAGAGAAGATTTTAAATGATTTTAAATTTCTGTTTAACGGAGAACATTTTTTTCAACACATGTCTAAGCATAATAGTTTTAAGTCTCTAATAACTGATTTATTTTATCTTTGCCATGATTACAGTAAATAATATTTAACTAGATATTTTTCAAGACACTTCTATATACAGCTTAAAGTAACATTTAAAGGATTAACTAGGTTAATTAGGTTAACTAGGCAGGTTAGGGTAATTAGGCAAGTTATTGTATAAGGATGGTTTGTTCTGTAGACTATTAAAAATATAGCTTAAACGGCTAATAATTTTGGATTTAAAACATTTAGTAAAAAATTTACAACTGTGTTTATTCTAGCCGAAATGAAACAAATTAGACTTTCTCCAGAAGAAAAAATATTATCAGACCAAAAAAAAATTCAAAGGGAGGGGCTAATAATTATGACTTCAACTTTATGTAGGTTTTTGACTTTTTTAATGCATAAAAATACCATAATATGTGTGCAGATATTTAAGAAACATGCCAAGTGAACATTTTTGTTTATCTGAAAAACATGCTGAAAAATGCTGAAGTCAGATATTTTGCTTTGAAAATGTGTTTTCCGTGCCTGAACGCTGTCTTTGTTTTGGGTATTTTAACCCACCCAATGTCAGTTTTCAACACATTTCTAAACATAATAGTTTTAATAACTCATCTCTAATAACTGATTTATTTTATCTTTGCCATGATGACAGTAAATAATATTTTACAAGATATTTTTCAAGACACTTCTATACAGCTTAAAGTGACATTTAAAGGCTTAACTAGGTTAATTAGGTTAACTAGGCAGGTTAGGGTAATTAGGCAAGTTATTGTATAACGATGGTTTGTTCTGTAGACTATTGAAAAAATATATAGCTTAAGGGGGCTAATAATATTGACCTTAAAATGTTTTTTTAAAAAAAAACTGTTTTTATTCTAGCCAAAATAAAACTAATAAGACTTTCTCCAGAAAAAAAAAATATTATCAGACATACTGTGAAAATTTCCTTGCTCTGTTAAACATCATTTGGGAAATATTTAAAAAAGAAAAAAAAATCAAAGGGGGGCTAATAATTCTGACTTCAACTGTATAACATAAAAAAAAAAGATTTTTCCTGTTTGTTCAAACTCCTTATTTAAAATGAGCTGAATCTGAGCTGAATTCTTTCACAAGTTTTTTTTTTTTGTGACAACTTAATTGTTTTGTTCAATCCACTTAAATTGTTAAAAATCTACTTAATCGATTTGTGTTTTTACAGTGATGAACTGGGCTGTTATGGCAAGCCAATTTCACGTTTAGTCGCAGTATATGAATTAAAGTGTTGATATCAAGAAACTGATATTACTACTTAAAATATAATTCCTGACATCAACAATCAGCATTCTGGATATCAATTCAGTTGTTGATATAAATTTAATTGTCAACATCCAGAATTCATTCATCCTGAGAATGATTAAAATTGAAAACGGTTTGCCACAGGCTGTTGTCGTGGGAAACGACCAGGAATGTTCTCATGGGCTCTGACTGGGGGGTCTATAGGTCTTCTAATAGGCTTAGTTCACCCAAAAATGAAAATGTTCTTATTAATTTGTCATCCTCCTGTCATTCAAATCCACTAAAACCTTCATTTCATCCTGAACACAAATAAAGATATTTTAAATGAAATCTGAGGGCTATCTCTTCCTCCATAGTAACATAGGCGTAAATCCCGGAGGGGAACAAAGGGTTGTACATCTGAGGGTTGTTTCCAAAAAAATTATATATAAAAAAAAAATTGCGTACTCGGCGTTGCGCAGTGGGTAGCACAATCACCTCACAGCAAGAAGGTCGCTGGTTCGGAGCCATTTCTATGTGGAGTTTGCATGTTCTCCTCGTGTTCGCGTGGGGTTTTCTCTGGGTGCTCCGTTTTCCCCCACACTCTAAAGACATGTGGTATAGGTGAATTGGGTAAGCTTAATTGTCCGTAGTGTATGTATGTGTGTGAATGAGTGTGTATGGATGTTTCCCAGTGATGGGTTGCAGCTACACTCTGAAATAAAGAAATTATTTCACTAATACCTGTCACTAGGGTGCACCTTTTTAAAAGGTACACATTTGTACTTGAAGGGTCTTTATTTGTACCTCAAAAGTATATATTAGTATCTACAAATTTTAAGAGAAACACTTTTGTACTTTTAAGGTACTAATATGTACCCTTGAGGTATTAATATGGACCTTTTAGGTAGAAATTTGTACCTTTTGAAAAGGTACCACCTCAGTGACATCTATTTCTGAGAGTGTAGAAGGGCATTCGCGGCGTAAAACAAATGCTGGATAAGTTGGTGGTTCATTCCGCTGTTGCGACCCCAGATTAATAAAGGGACTAAGACGAAAAGAAAATGAATCAAAGAATAAAATTGTAAAAAAATATATGTATATACATAAAATATTTGTGTTAGTAGAAAAAAACTGCAAAAATGCTTAGAAACAGTTGAGTTCCCCCTCCCCTTTTTCACAGTGGTTTTGCCCACTGCTTTTTGTGTGGCTGCAGCTCAATTTAACGGAGAACATTTTTTTTCAACACGTCTAAGCATAATAGTTTTAATAACTCATCTCTAATAACAGATTTATTTTATCTTTGCCATGATGACAGTAAATAATATTTGACAAGATATTTTTTAAGACACTTCTATACAGCTTAAAGTGACATTTAAAGGGTTAACAAGGTTAATTAGGTTAACTAGGCTGGTTAGGGTAATTAGGCAAGTTATTGTATAAGGAAAGTTTGTTCTGTAGACTATTAAAAATATAGCTTAAAGAGGCTAATAATTTTGACTTTAAAACATTTAGTAAAAAATTAAAAACTGTGTTTATTCTAGCCGAAATGAAACAAATTAGACTTTCTCCAGAAGAAAAAAATATTATCAGACCAAAAAAAAATTCAAAGGGGGGGCTAATAATTATGACTTCAACTTTATGTAAGTTTTTGACTTTTTTAATCCATAAAAATACCATAATATGTGTGCAGATATTTAAGAAACATGCCAAGTGAACATTTTTGCTTATCTGAAAAACAATGCTGAAGTCAGATATTTTGCTTTGGAAATGTGTTTTCCGTGCCCGAACGCTGTCTTTGTTTTGGGTATTTTAACCCACCCAATGCCAGTTTAGCCAATTATATTTCAGAATAATATATTTCCAGGTTGCCTTGGTGGAAAACCGCATATTTCATTCATTCAGTCATTCAGAAAGGCTCTGAAAGCATGCGTTCGTAAACGACTCCGAAATGAGATGCAGAGTTCCACATAAGGTTATTACACAGCAAAAATTCCAATGTTAAATATACAGTGTGATTGTTTTAATGTTGTTCAGTGTTAAAACTGGAGTGCATTTTAATCCACGAGTGTGAAAGAGCGTATATTTAAGAGGTTTTTTTCTGTGTTACTTTTAACCCAATATGCAGTGTATTTCCCACTAGTGATGGGAAATTCAGTTTTACTTGAACCGGTTCTTTCAAACAAACAGTGATCAAACCAGTATGTTTTACTTAAACTTGAAACATGTCTTAAACGTTGAACATGTTTCAACGTGTTGCATTTTAAAATGCCAAGAGTTTCATGTATTGAAATTATTTCTGAAAAGATTATTAAACATTTCATAAATTAAAACTATTTTCAACATATTTGATCACTGTTATCTGTCACACACATCAATTGATAATATAGGAAAAAAGTAATATATTAGCACTTTGAAGGGTAACACACACTCCAGTTCGATGTAAGAATAAACTCTTACTATGTTAAAATGAACTCTGAGAGTGATTTTTTAGAAAGTGTTATTTTAACTCTAAAATGGAGGGAGCCATTAAAGTGTTAAAGGAGTGTTAAGTTAAACTCAAATTGAGTTAAATGTACACAGATTTTTTTTGCTGTGCAATTATCATTCATTCATATTCTTTTCAGCTTAGTCCCTTTATTAATCTGGGGTCACCACAGAGGAATGAACCGCCAACTTATCCAGCATGTTTTACGCAGTGGATGCCCTTCCAGCTGCAACCCATCTACCCAATTCACCTGTACCGCATGCCTTTGGACTGTGGGGGAAACTGGAGCACCTGGAGGAAACCCACGCAAACGCGAGGAGAACTTGCAAACTCCACACAGAAACGCCAACTGACCCAGCCGAGGCTAGAACCACCGACCTTCTTGCTGTGAGGAGACAGCACTACCTACTGCGCCACCGCGTCACCTGTTATTAATTATCAAATAATATAAATATTCCGAATGTAAACAACAAACTGCTGCTGTTTTCAGTATATGGCAATAAAAGTCATGTAAAATGGCATTCAAACTCACATTGTTAGCATTTAACACTGAATAAAGCACATGAGGTGTACCTGAGGTAAACAGCACTGTCAGTTCATCCTGTTGTTCAGCTGCAAGAAATAGAAGCCGCTTCTAATATATCAATTTGAGGTTTTGGTTAGAAGGAAAACTCCTTTTAATACTTCTTCTGTCGCGTGCCGTTGCTTTTATTTAGAACACGATTTAAATCAGCCTTTAGGCTCAATCGTCAGAATCTGGCCACATGCGCTTGCGTTTGTTTTGATGCAGTAATGTAATACCTAGTTCAACCACTGGGTGTCAAACTTTCATACTGCACCTTGTATGCGTATGTTTTTGAAATAACACACACCAATGAAACCCAATAGTGTTTTTATACTTGAATAGTCATTGGAGTAAAATAATAGTAATGT
>CAIGQZ010000692.1:5784648-5805248 GCA_903798205.1 Danio tinwini
TAGTAATGTGGCTTTCTTTCTTTTAACTATTAAAGAATCTACTGTTGTATCAATCTGAAGCCTATTAACATACAAAATAATAATAACAAACATATTTAAAAGACAATATTTTAAGGCTGTGGCTAGCCTGCCATTGTAACCATCACAGAAAAGCACAAGTCTTCTGTAGTACACCATCAGGGACGGTGCTTCAGTCTGTTCATGTTAGCGTCAGAGATGAAACTTTAATAAACTATGACAGGTTATTGAGTCGTGAATATGTTGTGACCTATTTTCCAAGCACCTTTCCAAAATTCAGCAAACAAGAGGGACCTGCCTTGTCTTACGGTCGACTGATTTACACTGATTGTTTACACTCATGATCACCATAAATAGGCCAAACCTTCACGCATCTGTCAGGCAAATGTAATTTATTAATATAGTGCAAAGGATTATAGACAGATTATATTTCATTTAGTAAGATTCCACATAGCAATGCTGAATTCAATTTTGTACAATTTGGCCAACAGTGAAAAAAATGCTAAAGTGAACTGAATTGACACTATGCTTTTTATTATTTAGACAGACCCATGACAAGCCATATCTGAAAATAAAAGAATAGGATACAGTAATTTAAAAAGGCAGCACAAACCTGTATCTCTCTATATTTACAATATATTATTCAAAAGTTTATCAAATGGAATTTCTCTGGGAAATGTTTATGGTCATTAATGGGCAATAGTTTACAGTGCATCTGGAAAGTATTCATAGTAATTTACTTTTTCCACATTTTTTATGTTACAGCCTTATTCCAAAATGAATTAAATCCATTTATTTTCTCAAAATTCTACACACATTACCCTATAATGACAATGTGAAATGTGATTTTTTTTTTTTAATTGTTGCAAATTTACTAAAAAAAAAAAAAACCCTGAAAAATCACATGTACATAAGTATTCAAAGCCTTTGCTGTGAAGCTCTAAATTGAGCTCAGGTACATTCTGTTTCCACTGATCATTCTGGAGATGTTTCAGCAGCTTAATTGGAGTTCACCTGTGGTAAATTCAGTTGATTGGACATGATTTGAAAAGGCATACACCTGTCTATATAAGGTCCCAGGGTTGACAGTTCATGTCAAAGCACAAACCAAGCATGAAGACAAAGGAATTGCCTGTAGACCACTGAGACAGGATTGTCTCGAGGCACAAGGCTGGGAAAGGTTACAGAAAATTTTCTGCTGCTCTGAAAGTTCCAATGAGCACAGTGGCCTATGAGCATCAGTGGAAGATGTTTGGAACCATCAGGACTCTTCCTAGAGTTGGCCGGCCATCAAAGCTAAGTGATTAGGGGAGAAGGGCCTTAGTCAGGGATGTGATCAATAACCCAATGGCCACTTTGTCTGAGCCCAGCATTCTTTTGTGGAGAGAGGAGAACCTTACAGAAGGACAACCATCTGTGCAGCAATCCACCAATCAGGTCTGTATGGTAGAATGGCCAGACGGAAGCCACTCCCTGCCTGAAATTTGCCAAAAGGCATCTAAAGGACTCTCAGACCATAAGAAACAAAATCCTTTGGTCTGATGAGACTAAAATTTACTCTTTGGAGTAAATGCCAGGCGTTACGTTTGGAGAAAACCAGGCACCGTTTGTCATCAGGCTATTACCATCCCTACAGTGAAGCATGGTGGCAGCATCATGCTGTGGGGATGTTTTTCAGCAGCAGGAACTGGAAGACAGGATAGAGGGAAAGATGAATGCAGCAATGTACAGAGACATCCTGAATGAAAACCTGCTTCAGAGTGCTCTTGATCTCAGACTGGGGCGACGGTTCATCTTCCAGCAGGACAATGACCCAAAACACAAAATATCAATGGAGAGGCTTCACAACAACTTGGTGAATGTCCATTAGTAGCCCAACAAGAGCCCAGAGCTAAATCCTATTGAACATCTCTGGAGAGATCTGAAAATGGCTGTACATCTTTGCTTCCCATCCAATCTGAGAGAGCTTGAGAGGTACTGCAAAGAGGAATGGGCAAAAATTCCTAAAAACAGATGTGCCAAGCTTGTGGCATCATTTTCAAAAAGACTTGCGGCTGTAATTGCTGCCAAAGGTGCATCAACAAAATATTGAGTAAAGGCTGTGAATAACGTGATTTTTCAGGTCTTTTATTTTTAATAAATTTGCAACAACTTCAAAAAAACTCTTTGTTTACAATGTCATTATGGGGTATTGTGTGTAGAATTTTGAGGAAATAAATGAATTTAATGCATTTTGGAATAAGGCTGTAAAAAAAAAATGTGGAAAAAGTGAAGCAATATGAATACTTTCCAGATGCACTGTACTTTTAAAAAATAATTTAAGGTAAAGTGGACAAAAATATGACCAAAGCAGCTATAATTAGTTCTTGGTAAAAATGTGTTAAAACTGTATAAAATATAATAAGCAGGATTGTCCAAAAATAAAAAATAAAATTTTAACCACAAACCGGGGTGTAGCATAGAGGCACACATTTTAAAAAAAATACGACAAAAAAAGTAAATATTATATATAGTATAAATCAGTGAATGGCCCCTTTCAAGATGTCTTTAATAATAACTATGTCACTTTTGTGGATCTATCTGTTCTTCTTGCATGTGTGTGTGTGGGAAGTGGGTGTGTTTGTTTGGGTTTATCTTAACTGCGTGGTGTGTGTGTGTGTGTGTGTGTGTTTACATTCATCAGCTGTCTTGTTACCACTCCTCTCACTCAGCTGTTTTCTATCAGTCACAGCTGTTGTGCATTACACCACGCCCCTTTATATGTTCAGTGTTTGCAGATAGCATTTGTCAGTCCGTTGTTTGTTCACTCCTGTGTCTGCTTCCTGTTAGGTGCTCTCGCTCGATCTGTTGGTGGTGTTTCGCCATAAGTCTGTTATATTTTGGACCAATCAGCATTTTAAATGCATGCACGAGAACCAATCATGATCAGCTTTCTGTGTCATTTCGCCGGACTGCTCCGTTGACAGTGGGAAAGACCAAAAAGAAAAACAAAATCAGTCGACTATATAATGCCACACAAAATTGAGATCTGGGGTCGCCACAGCGGAATGAACCACCAATTTATCCAGCACATGTTTTATGCAGCGGATAATGTAATATATTAAATGTGAAATATATTTATTTGTGTGTATATATATAGTCAGTGAAACATTTTTCACTTTAACTCATTTGCTCATTGTCTGTTTTCTTTTAAAGTCTTTAAATTTGATATTAAGCCTTAAAGGGCCAAAATTGTATTTATTTAATGAATTAAATTAATTCATGGGGCATTCAAACTTTTCAATATTAAAAGTTGTTGGAAAAAAGATCAAGGTCCCATAATGCAATTAAAAAGCAAAAATGAACAGGAAAAATAAAAACATGAATCACGAAACAGAAAACTGGTAATTTACAAACATTTTTACAGTGTAGTATTGTTGTAATTTGATGCAAAGATGATCTAATACAAAAACTATAGCTTTATGAATGTACATAAATAAATAAAAATGGAAATAATTAAAAACTTGAGGATTTCAGAAGCTGATGATTGATAAATGCATCACCACCATCCATTGAATCAAGACCGATCTGCGACAGAAACAGCCAAATTGAAGTTCCCAATGAGAACAGTGGCCTTCATCACCCAGGACTCTTCCAAACACCCAATAGTCACTCAAAGAGATTTAGCATTTCACTGTGGAAATGAAGGCCCAATCCTTGAGGGTGCTTTCAACACCTAGACTTTTGTTCCGTAACCTGGCGCGTTTGTCCAGTTAGCACGGTTCGTTTGGCATATGTAAACAGGGCAATCGTGCTCGGATACGCGCCAAAGCAATTGTTCTGAGATCGCCTGAATGAGGTGGTCTCGGCTCGATTGAAACTAACTCTGGAGCAGATCGATTGTAGTTAAAAAGCTATACGATCCGAGCCCAGCTATATCCCTGTGTTAAATGGATATGTAATAGGCATACAGCTATATAAAGAGAGAATTATGAGTAGGGCGGGAGGTCATTCCAGACAGCAGAAGTCTCCCGGAAGTTCCGGGAGTCTCTCGCAAATGAACAGAGATGCCCGGAAACGAGTGATAATCTCCCGGAAATCGCGCGTCTCCCTCCCTGTTCTCAAATACGACGTGCTCTCTTCTTACCACCCCTCTCCACCACATCCCTCTTCGCTCTTCTTCACACGTCGCGCGCACCCTGTCAAACATCACCAAACCATCCTCTCGACAGCTAAACAGGACTCTGCAAAATAAACCGTGAAATTCTGACCAATGTGAGGAGAGTTTACTCACACGTGACTAATTTTGGTCCGTTTAGAAACTCTGCCATGTGAAAGCAAACCGCACCAAGAACAAAGTAACAATTTGAATCCCTGTTTCGGAACAAATGAATCGATTCACAGGTGTGAAAGCAACCTGAAACAGAGTGTGAAGGGAATAGGCATCAAAATGTACCCCTAAGAAATGGGACACCACTACAACACCTGCATACGTCATCTTATGTCATTGTGAGCTCTTGCTTCATATAAGATCAACGATCGTGACTGCTGTAGTTAATCCAGTTGTGTTTTTTTTTGGTATTTATCTTCAGGAAATCACCAAAGGCAACAATATCATGTTGTGTCAACGATATAATGTGGCACAACGATATAATACCATCGTAACTGTACTGTGCATTTACACCGTGGCCTCATTCATCTATGTAAACAGAAGAAAACAACATTTACGTTATACCAGACACTGTAAAAAGCTCATTGCCAGCCACTAGAAATTTCTGACAGGGGATTCCAGTGTCATCAAGTGTCAGATGTGAAAGTATGTTGTGGGACTGCCATCCAAGAGTTATTATTATGGATTATCGATAGCAAAATTTAGCGGTTTTTATTTTAAAGATTTTTTTAAGTATGACGGTAAAACACGAACGTGGTTATGAATGTGTTAAAACGTGCTTGTTTGTCATAAAAATTCATAATAATGACAAAAAAATAATAATAATAATTAGTGCATCTCTTTACTTTCTTGTGCAGCCATGCTGCTGTTGTAGCTGGTGTATTCTGTGAATTTTTTTTTACCCCTTGGTTTCGAGTGTGGTCCTGAAAAATCACCCTTTCGAGGGGTATCTAGCTTTCCCCTTAGCCCCACGCCTTCAAGCTAAAGAGAATTGGGACACCCCTATCCCTTTACGTGAACTCGCAAAACGAGAAATGGGGTATTGGCGAAAGGCTAAGGGGTAGAATTGAGATTGGGCTAAAGTGAGCCTTCCAGAACAACAACCATATCTGCAGCACCTCACAAATCAGGTGTGTACTGTAGAGTGGCCAGATAGGAGCCTAAGGCACTTTACAGTGTTCCTGGCACCTGAAGGAGTCTCATGCCATGGGAAACAAAATTCTCTGGTCTGATGAATCCAGGCATCGCTCATCAGCTGGTCAATACCATTTCTAATGTAAAGCATGGTGGTCCAGCATGAGCTGTGAGGTAGATATGCAGTAGCGATAACTGGGAGATGTATCAGGATTAAGGAAAGGTGAATGCAGCAATGTACAGAGGACATCCTTGATGAAAACCTGCTCCAGAGCTCTCTGGACGCCACACTGGGCTGAATGTTCATCTTTCAACAGGACAACGACCTGAAGCACAAATCTAAAATAATAAAAAAAGAGGCTAAAAGAAAAACTTGAATGGCCTAGCCAGAGCTCAGACCTGAACCCAATTGAGCATCATTGTATAGCTCTGAAAATGGCTGTCCAACAACACTCTCCATTCAACTTCATGGAGTTTGAGAGGTACTGAAAAGAAGAACAGAAAACACTATCCAAAAATGGTTAGTGGTTGGTCTAGGTGGTTGCTAAAGCATTGCTAGGCGGTTTCTAAGGCATTGCAAGGTGGTTGCTAAGGCGCTGCTAGGTGGTTGCTAAGGTGTTCTAGATCATTGCTAAGGTGTTTTGAGTGGTTGCTAGGCAGTTGCTAAGGCATTGCTAGGTGGTTGTAAGGTGTTGCTGGGTAGTTGCTAGGATGCTCTGAGTGGTTAATAGGCGGTTGCTAAGGCATTGCTAGATGGTTACTAGGGTGTTCTGAGTGGTTGCTAGGCCGTTGCTAAGGCGTTGCTTGGTAATTGCTAGGGTGTTCTAAGTGGTTGCTGTGGTGCTGCTAGGTGGTTGCTAATGTGTTGTTAGGTTGTTGCTAAGGTGTTGCTAGTTGGTTGCTAAGGTGTTCTAGGTCATTGCTAAATTGTTTTAGGTGGTAGCTAGGGCATTGCTAGGTGTTTGCTAAGGTGTTGCTAGGCGGTTGCTAAGGTGTTCTGAGTAGTTGATAGGCAGTTGCTAACACAAATTAGCACAGTTCTATTATGAATTAGCATGTTGCTAGTTTGTTTATAGTATGAATTATTATGTTGCTAGTATAATTAGTATGTTTTTAGTATGTTTACATAGATATTTACATTAGATGTTGCCTTGCCTGTTGTTGTCTATTGGAAGGAATGCGTCAAAAGAGCCACCATTTTAGTACACGGTAGCGCTCCTTTGAAATGAATGAGGGACCAAGGTGCAGTGGAGGACTGAGCCATCCAGAGCCAGAGATATACACATATATACATGATCGGGAGTTTTCCCGGTGGTCAGTATGCAAATGTTTTTATTAAATTATGAAAATTATAATTTACATCCCTTTTCTACATCGATGGACAACAATAATACAAGTTTCTAGCACCGCAGCATCTTGTTGTCATATTTCATTTACATTGTTTGCTTATTTTATTTAACAAAACTAGCATAAGCCTAGTATTTAGTATTGGTGCTACTTTGCTTTATGGTCAATGCAGTAAGAAACGGTTTTATCATCAATACTTGTTTAGCACAAAAGTTTTTTACAATGGAAGTCTATGGGACAGTTTCTGTGGTTGCTAGGGTGTGGCTAGTAAGTTGAAAGACGATCAGTGATTGGCAGATTGGGGGGGATTGGCAGACTCGTGTCTGCTGTCCTGTGCCAGTTTGTCTTCGTTACTATCCAAGTCTCAGCTTTGCTTGTCGTCCTCGTCCTGATGTGGTCCAGTCCTGATCCCTGCCGGCCTGCCCAGTCCAGTTTGTTTTGTTTGTTTATTATTTGTTTGATTAGTGGTTTCCCCCTCGGGGTTGTTTGCTTTTGCCTTTTTGTTTTATTTTATTGTAAATAAATATCCCTTACTCAGCGCTTGGGTCCTCGCCTCCTTTTTCCCTTAACCCGCACGTGACACAACCTGAAAACTACTGACCTAAGCACGGCCGCGCACAGCAGGAATGTTAACTTGTAGCTGTACGTTTACACCGAAAGCAGCGAGAGCGTCAAAGGTCGCTCTGGCCGCCCAGGCGACGACGCTGTCTGTCTTCAGCTCCGGTGGCGAGAGCGTCAGAATTCGCTACATTGATCTTTTATTTAAAGGGGCCATTGCAGCATATCATATCAAATAAGTTACATTCCTGCATAAAACATGCTTTCTAGCGTGAAGATGTTGCACACTTATTATCCAATTAATTTAACTACGGAAGATCTAGTTGCATGTGGTGTAGCTTTGCTCCACCTAATAATCCAATGTGTCCATATGCCTGAAATATTCTGAAGCATACCATTTTGTATTGTCGCGTGAGATTCCCGCTTTTTTAAAGAAAAAAATATTTCACATTGATGCACATCAGTAACTCACCAGTAACTTTTTAAGGTATGTTCCTGTAAGAAAAACATTGCAAATAATTGGAAATCCAGCGACCGTAATATTAAAACCCTTGGGAACAACTGTGATCGGAACCAAAGTTCACAGGTCTGTGTTTTCTGGACTCCTCTCAGCGGTGGACTTCTACATTCTGATTGCTTGCCGCCGAACCGCATCACAGCTCATTACCATAAAGTTGACTTGATTTTAACTCTCCTCGATGCCCACACCGGCGAAGACGCGCCGCGCTGCTTATCGCCGCCGGCTCCCATTGAAAATGAATGACTTCCGGCTACTTTGACGCTCTTGCCGCTTTCGGTGTGAACGTACGATTAGAGAGAAGCATTTTCCACATTGATTGGCTGAGAAAATGTGACATAAGATGGCATAGAAAACATGCCCAACTCCACCTTCTCACATACAATAGACAAAAGATGCAGCTAGATCAATAAGTATAGAAGCCCTAAGATAACAATGAAATTGAATTTAAAATATTGCTTCTTACCTATAAAGCCTTAAATAATCTAGCTCCTGTTTATTTAACCAACCTCTTGTCTCGCTACAATCCAACCCGCTCTTTAAGATCTCAAAACTCAGGGCTTCTTGTAGTACCTAGAATAGCTAAATCGAGTAAAGGATGTCGAGCCTTCTCATATATGGCCCCTAAACTCTGGAATAGCCTTCCTGATAAAGTCCGAGGCTCAGACACACTCTCACTCTTCAAAACTAGATTAAAGACCTATCTTTTTAGCAAAGCATACACTTAGTGCATTACATAGCGGTATGACGCATGATGTGCCCCACACACGATTTTGCTTCTTGTTTTTATACACTATGAACAGCAGCTACGCTAATTATTCTCCTTATTCTGTATTTCCACCTGGGGGTACTCATCTCGAGACCCTCAGACTATGCAGTGCCACTGATGCGATCCAAGACCAGCGATGAGACGATCCCAAGGTTTCCGGACCAGGCCGTATCCTGAGCTGCTGCTGTGGTAGTCATGATGGAGAGCATAAGACTGATTCCTGTGATGCTCCAAGGTCAGACGTGTCTTCACGGAGGTCCAGCTACTGCGCCTAGACTGCAGCTCTGCACAAGACGTTTGGCCATAGGAGAAATGGTCGTGCCCAACTGAGCCTGGTTTCTCTCGAGGTTTTTTAAATTCTTCACTTTCGCCAATTGGTGAAGTTTTTTCCTCGCTGCTGTCGCCACTGGCTTGCATGGTTCTGGATCTGTAGAGCTGCGCATCGATGGAATTGCTCCTCAGTGTTTGGACTCTCAGTAGTGATTATTAAACCACACTGAACTGAGCTAAACTGAACTGAACTTAAACACTGAAAACTGAACTGACACTGTTTCAATTCACTATAAACTTCCATGTGAAGCTGCTTTGACACAATCTACATTGTATAAGCGCTATACAAATAAAGATGAATTGAATTGAAATTCTGTTTAAATGCCATAAAACTCTGAAATTATCGTACGTTATAGGATTTTTTTCATTATTGATCGTACAGAGGTCGAAATTATCATACAAATACGATAATTATCTTATGTCTGGCAACGCTGCTTCAGCTCCGGGGGCGAGCGTCAAAATTCGCTACATTGATCTCGTTTTTAAAGGGGCCGTTGCAGCATATCATATCAGTTACGTTCATGCATAAAACATGCTTTCTAGCATGAAAATGTCGCACATTCTTATCAAATTTATTTAACAATGGAAGAACAAGTTGCATGTGTAGCATCTGTGACCTACAGATTATTTTGATGTCCTAATAAACACTATGGGCCGATCAGAAGACTAGATTCGCTCGAGAGCCAGAGTTGCAGCAAGAGAAAAGACAAGTCAATGGGGTTTGATTGAAAAAATAAGTGCTTCATAAATTCTTTAAAAAGTTTAAATTGTCAAGTTGCAAATCACAAAAACAACACAAAACACAACACAAAGAAAATAGAATAAACAAATTAAATCAAATAAACACACCACAATAGCTTAAAACCTAAAAAACCCAATGTTTGTATACTTGTTTAGTTACTATATCTAGAATACTATTATTTAAAATAAACATATATACAAATATAATATAATAATAACTCCTATATGTATTATTTATCACTTATTGTTACCCATTTACTTATTCAGCTAATTATATTATCTAATTATCTAGTCTAATTTTATTATCTAATAAATCCAATTATCTAATAAATCTAATTATCTAATAAATTAGTTTCGCTATAGCTCGTCAGTTAAATGACTGTTCACAGTCACCAAAAATAAACCCAGTTCACAGTTGAAATAAAACAAAATAGTTGAAATAAAAGAAAATGCAATTGAATTATTTTACACAATAACTGTTTTTTTTCTTTTCAAAACACTCCAAATTAAATAACAAAACAGAACTCATAATTACAAGTTATTAAACAGGAACAATTTAGCAATTTACAATTAACTGTTCTTCAAGTGACAGGAGTTCAGTATTCTCTTTACTTCTCCTTGGTGTCCGTTATGAAAGCAAAACTCAGTTCCACAGGATGGAAAAACTTTCACAAAACCTGTTTACTCGTATCAGTATCAGTAAAAATGACGTGTGTGTGGACTGTAAAACGTGTAGTGTATGCGTATGACTACTTTTCCAAAAGGAATCGTTGACCAGATTCGTTTAACACAGGGATGGCTCGCCAGTCTCCACCAACTCAAAAGTTTTTACAGCCAGTGGAAACACTAACTCCAGCACTCTTCTCAATTCCTCGTTCAGAATCGCGACAGATGACAGATCTCAGGAGCTGCAGATGAAATAAAATAAAATAAAAGAGAGCAGGAGGCAAAAAGGGGAGAGAAAATGATTTAATGATTTTGGGGCCCTAAGCAATTCCAGCCATAAGGCTGAAATGGACCATTTCTACTTTTATTACATTTTTATTTATATTGCTGTTTTTTTATATCACTCAATCATCTTTTCTACATTTTAAAGGAATGCAATTCCTACATTTTAAGGGATTTGTTTTCGTAAAATTAATTTACAACTAAAAATAATAAAAAAATGTATATATAAATTTAAGGTGACGCAGTAGCGCAGTAGGTAGTGCTGTCACCTCACAGCAAGAAGGTCGCTGGTTCGAGCCTCGGCTGGATCAGTTGGCGTTTCTGTGTGGACTTTGCATGTTCTCCCTGTGTTTGCGTTCCTCCAGGTGCTCCGGTTTCCCCCACAGTCCAAAGACATGTGGAATAGGTGAATTGAATAAGCTAAATTTATGAGAGTGTATGCAAGAGTGTGTGGGTATTTCCCAGAGATGGGTTGCAGCCGGAAGGGCATCCGCTGCATAAAACATGTGCTGGAGAAGTTGGAGGTTCATTCTGCTGTGGCAACCCCGGATTAATAAAGGGACTGCTCCATGATGGATATTTTATTTGGTAATATTATTATTATTATTACATATTCCATTATTAGAATTATATTATATTTGACTGTATACTTAATATTTAATTACGTTAAACATTATTTGTTTAACTCTCACCATTAAAATATGGTAGAAAACAATGTTATATATAGTTCATAGGTATAATTTATACTTCTAGGTATTTATTGGGGGCCCCCAGATTTCCTGGGGCCCTAAGCGGCCGCTTACCTCGCTTATTGATTAAATCCGCCCCTGGTTGCATGAGATTCCCGCTTTTTTTTTTAAAGAAAAAATATATTAATGCACATCAGTAACTCACCAGTAACTTTTTTTAATGTATGTTCCTGTAAGAAAACATTGCAAATAATTGGAAATCCGGCGACCGCAATAATCAAACCCTTGAGAACAAGTGACTTTGTTCTCTGGACTCCTCTCAAGCGGTGGACTTTTACATTCTGATTGAACCGCATCATAGCTCATTACCATAAAGTTGACTTGATTTCAACTCCCCTCGATGCCCACACCGGCAAAGACGTGCCGCGCTGCTCCTCGCTGCTTATCGCCACCAGCTCCAATTGAAAATGAATTACTTCCAGCTACTTTGACGCTCTCAACGCTTTCGGTGTGAAAGTACAGTCACATTATGCTGGCTTTCTCAAGCCACCATAATAAAAATAAAAAAAACTTGCAATGCTTGCTCTTCTCATTGGTCCACTGCTGTGGAACTGACACTGTTGAGCAGCGGTGCATCTAATAATGCCTTTGCACTACAGCATCAAATCTGCGCTCAGTGTTGCTGGCAATGCATGTCAAATGTAGGGCTGTTCTTATGTTGTGCTGCTAGTAAATTAAAATGAACAATAAATAAACACGCACTCATTTGTTTGTGTAAACTGGAAAAGTGAAGGAATACATTCTCATAGTAGCCTACATGCAAATGAATTTAACACAGCACATAAACACTCGAAAACATAAGTTAATATCTAGCCTTATCTACTTGTCGCAATTGATTAATCGCTCGCTGTTTTGCTCTACATGTGCAGACAAGAAATGGCCAAACTTTGTAATGCTCTCAAAGCTTTCTCCATGTTGCTTTTAATCCCATAATGCACTGCATGAGCATTTACGCTCATCTTTCATATAGATTAATTGAAAACTCTCGCTGTGCTTGAAATATGCCGTAAATGTTAATTCTTTTAACTTGACCGTGTCTAAATGTGGCACTCATGTGAAAAAGTATAGGAAAAAAGTAAGGCATCGGGATGGAAAAATGCATTTTGTGTGAGCCCTTACAGAGAATGTCTTGAGGTAGTCACTAAAAAGAAGTTCAAAGGTTCAATACCTTTCTCTACCCTGCTTTTTAAATGAAAACTTTATGTATTTAATTAAAACATAAGAATTACAATTGTTTGTTGTTTGCTAAATTTAAGGCAGAATGTAAAATAAAATAAGGCCAATTCTATGAGCAGTGCTGGAAAGAGTACTGAAAAATCATACTCAAGTAAAAGTACCATTGCTTGCCTAAAAATGTAGAGCGAGAAAAAGTATCTGTTGTAAATATTTCTCAAAGCATGAGTAAAAAAACTTTCAAAAGTACTCAAGAGTAGTGAGGAGTGAGTATTACGCTGTAAAAAAGCTGATGCACTTGCATCTAATTTGTGAATGTGTGTAAACGTAACATTCTGTAGTGCATTTAGTTATTGCCCAGCAGGCCCACAACGTCATAAGACGCTAATATTAGGTTCAATTTAGGTTGTGATGTCAGGTGACCAAAATTAAATGTCTAGCCAGCGCCTAAAGAAAGCTACCAAAATCCAGCGTCGAGCCAACATCTTAAACCAACGTCATATTGATGTCAAATACTGACATTTATTCATCAGGTATGGCAACCAAAATCAACTATCTGATAGACATCATAGTGGTAACGTCCACACAACATCAAGCTGTAACATCATTAGACGTTGATATTTGGTTGATTTTAGGTTGGACATTAACTTCAGCCTGACGTGGGGTTCTGATGTCAACCCAATTTTTATTTACAAACAAAATGCAACTTCCCCACGACGTTGGGGTACAACTCTTAATGCTTCCAAACAGTTTGCCGCTATTATATATCAGCCATGTCTTGAGGTAGTTCGTTATGGTGCGATTTACCTTCTATGTGTGATTTAATTGGACAGGAATCACAGGACAAGACAAGAAAAAATAATGTAGTAACTGCAGGTTGAAGTAGTGGAGTAAAAGTAGAAGGTAATTTCTGAGAAAAACTACTCAGTTATAGTTGTTTGAGTATTTGTAATTTGTTACTTTACACCACTGTATAGGAGTAATCATCCAGGGATTTCCAAAACCTTTTTTTTGGTACTGTAAAAGAAAAAAAAGCAGCAAAACTCTGTACCTAATTTTTCATTCACATATTTATTAATGTATGAACATTGTTCTTCAAAAAACAAAATCAATAAATAGATTTATAACACTGACAGAAAAATCTGTGACACCAAAACAACCCCAAATACACATTTATGGTACAATTAATAAATAAAAACAAAACATTTTGCTGGTCACAAAAATAAAATGACATTGTAAAGATTCATTCACTATTCTGTGATTTGTTAGGAATGCATGTTGTTTTTAATATTTACTTTAGTTAGCTAGTAAATTATGATATTTAAATTCCATTAATCAAAAACTGAAGACTAAAAACACAAGACATGGACCACTGAACAGAACAGTAAATGACTTTTACTTTTTTTTTTTAAACAACTCACTGAGTTTAGACCATTCATGAGCATATGTTGTTGAATGGAAAATCCAAGCATGGTGCATTTATGTTGACAGTTGTGTTTAACTGACAGCTTGTAGAATGAGGGCCACCACCTTGTTACATACAACAAGCCAGCATGTGATTCCAACACCACCTGAGAAAAAAAAAAAAATCAGCAAAAAGTGATTTATAATACTTAACACATGAATAGATTATGAAATCAGTTTCTTCCCATCAAACACCAACAGAGACAGACTGAGACATACCTGCAACTCCAGAAGGGAAGGCTACTAGTCTCTCCAATGGAGCGATCCATTTACTGGGTACCACTGTGACGGGGTCTGCATAATACTTCAGTATGAGTGAGATCATGAGGGCCGCCTAACAACACAACAGCATGCAACATTATGAGAGAAACTTAATTGAGGATGCATATATGCAGGGGCGGAGTTAACCAATAAGCAAGCTAAGTGGCCACTTAGGGCCCTTCCTAAGATATGAAGGCCCCCAATTAATACCTATTAATTACAACATAGTTTAACATAGTTTATCACGGTTTTTTTTTGTATGTTGAGAATCTAATTAATACAATTAACGTAATTATTAAATCCAGAATTTATTACTTTAACTTCAGAAAATAAGATCTGTTCTGAGAACAGGGTATATGCAGGAATCCTATAAGTAATTTCAATACCTTTTTAAAGGGCACCTAGGTTACCACTTTTTCCAGATTTAATACAAGTCTTTTGTGTCTCCAGAATGTGTCTGTAAAGTTTCATCTCAAAACACCCATCAGATTTTTTATTATACCTTTCATAAGTTTCTACCTTGTAGCATTTAGCATCAGCTAGCGGTTTTTGTGTACTGCGCCTTTAAGGCTAGTCCTTCACGCCCACCGTTTCCACGTGCCTGGCAGCGGCTCCCTCGGCTGCGTCAGACAACAGACAAGCACGAAGGAATAAGATCTCACGTAACGTTTGTGAGGAAAAACTACAGTAAGAACTTTACCAATGAGTATTTGATACATGTTGTGGAGTTGCAAGGATGAGTCACACACAATGTTGTTACAAAGTTCACGTACACACACACACACACACACAGAGCTGACAGGCACACACACAGACAGCGCGAGCGTTTCGCTTTGCACTGTTTTTGCACGCAAATGTAACAGGATACAGGTTAATCTCCACTGCTGTATGCATATCTGTTATGTTAATGTACAAAATAAACCTGATTTAATGTCCACAAACCAGGATTGAAGCATCTTTTATTATTGTTCTGACACGCAGCTGTGGTGATGAAGTAAAGCTGAAGTAAATCGCTGTAATTTATTACACACATGCACTGTTTTAAAAGATTTTAAACTTGTAAAACTCACTCTTGATCACATTTGATGATGATTGATGATTCTAGCAAACTGAACACACTTTTATTTACGGTTGCTTAGTGTGCGCACGTCCTAGTCCTGTGTCTGGTTGATATGACTATACACATTACTACGGAGACATGTTAATATGCAGCTGTAAATCAATTTGGTGGGCGGGGGGGAAAATCGCACTCCTACATCAAGTTGCTGTTGGTCCTAAAACCGCTCCAATTGGTCCACCATTTTTATGTTGTTAAATTGAAAAAGAAGCACTGGGTGTGTTTAAATCACCTCAATATGACCGTCTATACACTATACCTACACATATGTCTGTCCAAACAGCTTAAAAAGGAGATTTTTCACCATAGGTGCCCTTTAAGACTTTTAAAGACTTTCTCAGAATATTTTAAAACCTCGTCGCCACATCAAGTTCTAATCAGTATTAAACCTTTAACTTGATAAACAGCTGTTAATAAACAGTTGTAGTTAAATGCATCAATGAAGCACAACAGAACTCAGATAAGTTTGGAAGAAACAAAACTTGAAAGAATAAATTACGTGGTTGTTTTCAGCGACAGGCTTCAGACACTGTTTAAACTCGTCTTTCTCCAACCAGGAATAAGCAAACTTACATTTTCCCATTTTGCCGTCTGTTTAGCTCTGTGGTTTCGCTACATGTGGAGCGCGTCACATCACCTTCTCGCGTTTGTCGCAAATTACGTGATATCACCCGGACTGAACCAATCACATAGATTGAGCAATCCGTTGTTAATATTAAGAAGAAAATAAATATATTTTTTGCAGTCAAACACTTTTGGACAAAATTAAGACCTTGTAAAAACAAGGGGACACCCTGAAGAAAAAGACAGAAAATAATAAAAATAAAATAAAAATAAAATACATATGAATACATAGGATTCGAATTAGTTGGGCGCCATGGCAAGAATTGCTATATGTGGATCATAAGTGACTTATCTTAACCCTGTAAGCTAAACAAGTGAAATAATAGATAATTAAAAACAACATTTTGGAACATTTTGTGTTTTTTAAATAAAATAAATCGGAAAAACTTTTGTTTAAATGTCATATTTGATAAGGCTCTTAATGATACGCAACAAGAGATTTTGGTCTTGAAGCCAAGAATACCTAAATATAAACCACCTTAATGTAAAGGATCCATGTAAAATATGAAAGCCATAAAAAGGTCTAATGACACTGGAGACACTTGATTTGCTAAACTGCATTATACCCAACTGTGTTATTGATTTTTTTTAATTGTTCATTACAATATTATATTTATTCATTTACTTACATTTCGTATTTTGTATGTTTGAATAAATTTTATTATTCATTCATTTTATTTTTTTATATATTGCATTTCTCCAAATGTTCACAATACTCCTTGTGTTTACTGGTGAGGAATATACAGCACATAAGGGGAAAATATGACATTTGATGCAGCTGCTAAAGCTTATGTGTTCAAGAAGTCAGATTAGACAACTCAGGTCAGATTCATTTCATCTCTTTGCTTTTGATTTGTGATGATCAAATTTAATCACGTACTAAATAAGCAAAAATTAAGAATAAACAAAACTCATTTTTAGATAAACATTATAGCATTTTTGTTTTAAGTCAACATGTGTGTTCAGTCAATAGTGTTGATCTTTCTTATGCAATATTCTTCAAACTACCAAGAATGTCTACCAGAACTAAACTGTTTGTTTGAGTTGCATCATCCACTGTATAGATGTGAATTTACATTTCCTTCAGCCTGAGGCTTTTATACTTATTGTGTGAAAGCATTCTTATAGTTGTGTAAGAATAAAGTTTTACTAATTTGCTGCTTATTAAAAGTTGGTAAGGTTTTGTGTTTAGGAATTGGTAGGATTAGGGATGTGGAATAGGATCAAACATTATAAGTTAAGTTTAATAATAAACAAGTAATAGGCCCCTAGTTAATAGTGAGAATTAGTACTTAAAGATGCTGCGTAAAAGTTTTTGACTTCTAAATCATAGAAATACCATAATATGTTTGCAGATATATAGGAAACATGAACAGTGAACATATTGGTTTATTCAATTCAATTTAATTCATCCTTATTTGTATATCGCTTTTACAATGTAGATCGTGTCAAAGCAGCTTCACATAGAAGATTATCTGAAAAGTTATTCTCTTTTGAAAATGTCTGTCTGTTTTGGCAACCAAGCAACTGCAAGTGTACCCAATTATATTTCAGCACCATGGGTTGCCTTGGTGGAAAACACAAGGTATTTCAGGGTACAGGCTGCATCAATGTATGTGGCTGCAGCTGAAAACACGCCCTCTGAAAGACAGCAGCAGCCTCCGAAATGAGATGCAGATTCAGAGTTATTAAACATCCACATGAGGTGGTTTTATATTAGAAAAAGTGTAAATATTACAAACATAAATATTAGCTGAGCAGCATACATTGTAACATTATGACCCAACACGTAACCCACAATATTCCAGCGACAAGAATTTGGCTATCCACACAAGATGCAACATGACAGAAACATTTAAAAACAGCCATTCAGAAGTATAGTGCACTGCACTCCAACAAAAAGGTAAGACTCATAATCTAATTAATAGGTATTATCCCTCTTTAACAGTATTAAAAGAAAATTCTGAGTGACTGATTTTATTAGTTAACCTATCAATCAGCGGAGAAAGAGCAAGTAGAAGATTGTGTACTACAGTTTTTTTTTTTAGCAATGGCTTGATCAAACAAAGGCTTTACAAATAAAAAAGGGTTTCTCACTTACCTGAAGAATGTAAAATACAATATTTACAATCCACTTCATTTTTGCTTGCTGTGCTGTTCTGGATTTAACTGTAAAATAACAAAAGAAAGAATATTCAAAAAAGGTTCATATTTAAAAAATAAAAATATGATTTCACAATGCCAGCTTCCCTGGCTATTTCAAGTAAAAAAAAAAAAAAGAGCCATTTAAAACCTTTTGTAGGGCTTGCTTTTGATTAACAAATATAACATGGGATTTATTGCATTTTAAAAAAAGGCTAGCGTTTTGTTATTAATAGAACTTATCATAACATCACATAAACATATTTAACAAGCCTTAAGGAAGCAGTTTTCTAACCTGTCTTAGAAACCTTTTAGCACTGAAAGTCTTGTTGGGTTTACCTGATTCAACTCACCAGCTCAATAGTAGACTTGAGCTGGGTGAGTACTGATAAGGAAAATGACAAAATCTGCAGCCCAGAAGGCCTAAGGATTATAGCAATGGATCTTTATGTGATATTCAGAATAATCATGAAAAATAAAACATGAAAAATAAAGTTTCAGTCTGTCTGAATAGAACCAATGGGAAGTAAAACCTCCGCTATACTTCAAATTAAGTTCTTTTTTGTTCTTCATTTGAGTGCAAAAACAATTACTTAAAGGCTAAGAGAAGGTAAACTGTTTAAAAACACGCTAACACCCCTGTGCTGCAGGAGGCAGGGTTTTAAATAAGTTGCCCTGCCTGAGTGTACTGCTAAACACAACAACAATGGCCGCTGAGAGAGAAGAACCGTTTCATACATATCTGACAAACAGCCTTCTCCACAAGAAGCGTCACTGTGGCTCGCCACATTGCATTATATTTGCCATGGACAGACACGAATGGAACAATGTTTAGAACTTTATCAGATGTGGCGTGATGCGGTTGTGAGTGATAGTACAGGTGTGGATACATCTGTACTAGCCCTGCTGCTCGACCCTTCAGTGTATTAATGTTCCTATCTTGGTGGTGTTGTGCTGGATATTTTTCTCCTGTCTGATTTTGAACTCTGTAGATACGAAGCACGTCCAAGGCGGCAGAGTTCCAGAACACAGCCACTGATTGCATACTGAACAAGCTCAAAGGTGTTTAGGACAAACACAAACTCCCCCAAAAAGTTTGCTTTGGTTTGCTTCACGAAGCTCTAAGAACGCTTGGAAAAAAACAACAACAACTGGTAAATATGACTTCCTAGATCTTCTCTACCATGCCTAGGCAGGGTATGCATTTCTACAAGCAGTACAATGTAGGCCTAATCTCATTAGACTGAGTAGTGCAACACACAAATGTTGTATTGCCTGTAGCAAACGTGCAATTTGATCTGACATGGATTTTTGTTGACTACACAAGTGTTCTTGAAGCTTTGTATGCAAGGTTCTTACACATTTTTCAAAGTCAAATTAAGCACTTTTCAAATTTTTCTGCACTTTATAAGTGTGGCAAATTACTCATTTACATAAATACTGTACTTCATACTACATTATATCAGAATTATTCTGTAGTGGTATAGTATTTTTCCAAGTAAAAATTGCAAAGCCCAAGCCCAAACATATACATTTATTTACTCTCTTTAGATGTAATTTACTCACATCTTACATGTAAAAAAGACATGCAGATGAGACAACAAGCATAAGCATAGACACCAGGGGTCTGTTCATTGTACCTCTCTTAAATGATCTAAGATGATTGGGCAGATTCTGGATCTTTTGATCTTGATAACTGATCTCTGGATCTCGAATCAGATTAAAATGTCTGGATGAACTGATCTGAGATCACTGCATGTGTTGTGAAGGACAGATCTATCAATCCTTGAAATCATGATCAGCAATGCAACGATTGGCTGATGGTACAGCAGGGTAATGACATCATTTGATTAATATTCAATTATCCATGTGAGCAAAATTACATCAAATCTGTAGTAAACAGTTTGTTAAATATGATGTGCAATAACTTTACACATTTGTTGTGGGCTGCATGTTTAACACCTTCATGTGTCAAGAGCATTTAGCAATTTATTCAGTTTTACTTTTAGAGCAATTTTCTTTATTATAGTAGCCAAGGCCTATTCAAGTTTCTTAATAACTGGCTGTTTAAATAAATTTTGCATCAAAAAAGCATTTTGATATCGGTAAAGGCATCTACAACTTTTGCGAAGCATCAAATCACCGGCATATTTATTATTTGTCAAAACATAATCTATGTCTTTGTAATCTATGGTAACTACTGTAAGAAAGCGTCAGCATTGGGTACATACTTTCAGTATTACCTTTGCTTAAAAATCGCTGGGGTCTGTTTTTCGTACATGAATTACTCAATTAGCAGGATTTGGTTATTGATGATTTGACACGATCCAGGATCGTTTCGTTTCTCAAAGCGCATCTGAGAGTTGTTGTCATAGCAACAATTCTGGTAGCTCAAACCTGCTCAGGTGCAGGCTCATTACAGGATTAGATCGGGTCAGTTCAAGCGAAGGTAATACTGAAAGTATGTACCAAATGCTGATATTTTCCTAAAGTAGTAACCTATATACACTTGGAAAAATAGTAAAATAATAATAAATAAATATATATATATATATATA
>CAIGQZ010000692.1:5814696-5868406 GCA_903798205.1 Danio tinwini
AACACCAAATGCCACTACATAAAGGAGAGATAACTTCAGAAGTAACAATTAGGTTTTTTTTTATGCTGCCATTTTTTTAAAATCAGCTTCACAGAATATGATGTACAGTATATGTTTATAAAATCAATATATTTTATCACTTTATGTAAACAGATAGTCAAATATATACCTCCATTACTGAATCTATTTGTTTTCTTATGCACATATATATTTATTTAGTTTTTATATAAATTTCAGTAATATTATTGGATAAAATGCAAATGTGTATATGATTTATGTACAATACAGTTTGTGAAGTAATACTTTCTATCATTGAGTAAATGTATAATACGAGATTTGGGACTTGCATTCTAAACCTTAAATAAGAATTATAAAAGTTATTGTTTTTTTCATTTAATGTGTTGTGTTTAGTTACTATACTCTCAAAACCATTCAACATAAATCCGCAATTTTAAAACAATATTCTGTGCAGAAATTGCAAAAAAAAAATGTCAGCAGGTTCTGTCTGGCACTGGTTATAAACAATATAAACTGCTTATTTAGCTAAATGTTTTGCAGGAAACAAATGTGTCCTTTTGCGAACTCTTTAAAAACCATTTGCTTTGGTATGTCATGCAGAGACTGACATTTTAAGTGTTTTAATATTTTGGTAGCCACTATAACTTAACTTATTAACTGTATATTTATAAAGTCTGTAAATTTTTTTTTTATTTGCAAAAAAAAACCAGTTGACACGTTTGTAGCAATATTTGTTTACAATCCAAATTATGTTTTACATTGTCAATGAAAAAAGATACAAGGGAGAGAAAGAAGGAATAAAAAAATAAAGAACATGAAATAAGCTTGAGGGTAAGACATTTAGGAATCAATTAGAGTACATAAATTAAAGTCATTACAAAATGAAATAGTTCTGTTTGCTTCCTTATTTTTACATAATAAATTAAATGTAAATAATGATTAAATTCTTGCAAAAAAACAGGAAAATATGGTTTGGTATTAGTAAATTTACATTTGTGGATATGGAATTTACAAAGAAAATAAATTAAATTTATAACAAAGCGAGCATTTTTCTTAGTAGAGGCAGAATCATGATAACCAAAAATTATTTCTTTAAAAGTAACAGAAACCTCTTGCTGTATGTTATCATTAATAAATGAACCAATAAGTTTCCAAAATTGTACAGTACAATTTAGTTTCAGTGTAAAATTGACAGAATGAACATTTTACATCAGTATTAGAATGAATTTTTTTCAAAAATTGTTTAATAGGATAGAATTTGTTAATACATTTTAAAGATACTTCTTTGACCTTGTTGGTGAGAAAATATTTTTGTTGCAAAGACCAAATTTTATCCCACTTCAAATCTATAAATATATTATTCCAATAAGAGATCACAGGGGACAATGTTAACAACATTTTCAATAAAAAGAGATCTAATATTGCAATTTCTATCTTTTTTATTAGAAAAACTAATTTTACCAATAAACGTCTCTGTCGGATCAGAAAGGTACGTTTTTTAGGAGGGAGATGATTGCCATTTTTAAAGAGCATAGTAATTCCTGAAGTTATAGCTCCCATAACAATGGCGACATTTTTTGGACTTACTGGTATGTTAAATGCAGAAATAAATGCAAAGTAATTCATTAAAAAAACCTTTGTTGTTAAATAACCGACTAACTATAAAGTCTGTTAAATTGTCCTTTCGTTTGATTAGTACACGACGTAATCCCATGTAAAAATGTGATAACAAGAAGCGGGGTAGCGAGTTTTAGTTGTTTGCATATCTTCAAATATTATTCAAACCGTCCGACTACTTTATAAACAAAAGACGAATGGTTCTGCTGTCGCCATTTCACGTGACGTCACGAAGCAGCCGTCCGACCTTGTTTGAGCACGAACACGGGTTTTTGTTGTTCTTTCAGGGACTATTCGTTTGGAAAGACGGGAAAAACGAATGTGCTTCGAATTTACATTAATCGATGTGGGTTTTAAATCTCCGCGTGGCTTCTGTTTTGGTGAAGCGGGCGAGCGGTTAGATACACCCCTCCCCCTGCTTCCGGCGTTCGAGCGGAAGTAGCTATGAGCTCAGGCCTCATACTTCCAATGGCGACCGAAAACTGGCCGAACATAAAGCGGGAGCAATCGTGGAGGCGCACGAAGCCTACACTCGACGTTAAATAAATATATAATTTACAAACTGCATATAAAGTTCGTCTCCAAACACCGTACTCTTTGAGCTATGGCCGATACTACAGCCAGAAATGGGAGTATTTCACCCCTCGAATCGGGTAAGCCACAAAAAGTAACATTTGGGGATGTTATTAACAGGTACTTTGATAGTTTCTGTGTCGTAAATCAAACACTAAACCCTCTCGTGGTGTCCTTTCGCAGAGTTATATTACTTGATATCGCGCTATTTGAGCACGGGGCCGTGTCGGAAAGCGGCCGAGGTGAGTTGACTTTAGCCATCGAGACTTTTAATAAGAGTACAGTGTTTAAAATGATGCTCATCTGGACCAGAGCACTGAAACACCACTCATTCTCATCTGTTGCAGGCTCTGGTGTGTGAACTGGAGGAAAATCAGGTGTGTTTTGCTCGATTACTTCAGCCTTTATGTCCGACCGTCAGTGTGTTTTCTTTCCTCTTGGATTGAATCACGGAATTGACAAGATCACACTCCTTATTAGCGCTCGCCTTGAACTTGTTTACATCTTACGCTGATGTTATTATCAGGATAACTTGGTCTTTTCGCCGTAACTCAACATAGTTATTTTATTTTCCCCCCCGAAAGCTCCTTCCACGTCGGTTGGATTGGGAAGGAAATGAACACCCGAGATCTTATGAAGATTTGGTAAGTGTTTTGATTTTTTTGTATTTATTTTTTTCTGGAACATGTGCATGCATGGCTTTAAATCTGACACGGGTTGATTTTATTATCAAATATGTGCTATTTTAAATGGCCACCATGTTAAATGTTTTCTTTCGTTGTTACATGTTTATAGGCGTAAAATAATTGACAACTTTTAATCAGGCTGTGTTGTAGCGTTATTAAACGTTGAGGGGTTTTGTGTTTTGATTGCTTCCTTCAGTGCTGTATTGCAGTTAGGGTGGGGCCTCGTCAGGTTGTGGCTACGTCAGGATGTTAAATCAGCCAATCTGATATCAGGACTGCCTGTCTGATTTGTATTTTGCATGTGACCCGTGCTCTGATTGGCTGATAAACTCACCCGTTTTGCATAAACCCCTTGCACTCTGCCACATGAGACAAGCTTTTTATTTTTATTTACAGTTGCAATCAGAATTATTCAACCCCCTGATTTATTAGCCCCCCTGTTTATTTTTTTCCCCAATTTCTGTTTAACGGAGAGATTTTTTTTTTTCAACACATTTCTAAACATAATAGTTTTAATAACTAATCTCTAATAACTGATTTATTTTATCTTTGCCATGATGACAGTAAATAATATTTGACTAGATATTTGTCAAGATACAGCTTAAAGTGACATTTAAAGGCTTAACTAGGTTAATTAGGTTAACTAGGCAGGTTAGGGTAATTAGGCAAGTTATTGTATAATGATGGTTTGTTCTGTAGACTATGGAAAAAATAAATAGCTTAAAGGGGTTAATAATTTTGACCTTAAAATGGGTTTTAAAAATTAAAAACTGCTTTTATTTTAGCCAAAATAAAACAAATAAGACTTTCTCCAGAAGAAAAAAATATCATCAGACATACTGTGAAAATTTCCTTGTTCTGTTAAACATCATTTGGGAAATAAAAAAAAATAAAAAATTCAAAGGGGGTTCAATAATTCCGATTGCAACTGTATGTTTTTCTGAATGGTCGTGACCGTGGATAGTTTCGTTATGTGGCGTTTAGGTGTATAAATGTTTTTTAAGTTAGCAGTACAACAGATAAGCCTTGGATATAGGTATAATAAATAAGCATTGCTATTTATAGTGTCCTATGGAGGCTGTTTTATAATTTTTATTTTGTCTTTATGTAGACATTCATTTACATTTTGTTTTTAACCATAGATTTTTTTTTATTTGTGGATTCCGCTTTAGTTTTAGTTTACTATTAAATAGCTAATTAAATTTAATTCTGAAAAGTAAGTGCAATGCAATTTATCAGTAACAATGAAAACCATTTTTTTTAATTTAAAAATTAGTTTGTTTTATTCCTGTAGTTTTAATAATTGTATTATAACTTTTTACTACTTGATTTTAGAAGTACTTTCTGCTGTATAAATGTATAGTATCTTGTTTCTGTCTGTTTCCTCAACATTTATGCTTCTGGAAATTGTTTTTATTATTTAATGAGTAATGGTACAAATATAGTGGTAATATAATAATAGTAATAATTATATATTATTCAATATATTATGTTTCAGTATTTGTTGCAAATGAGATGTCAACAATAAGACATGTGGAACATGCAGTTTCAACATTTAAAAATATATATAAATTAATATTTTGATAAATTTTTAGATCAATATTAGTAATACTATGCATTTACTATGTTATACTACATGTCGTTTAACATGTGTATCCTTTTTTAACCATTGTAATTATAGGGCTCTATATTTTGCACAATACAATTTGCTTATTTATTTCAGAAACTTCCCAGTTTAATTGCATACACATTGTGTAAAGATCCATTATTGTTTCTTTGGTTGATTCTAGATTCACTCAAGGAGAATTATTTTAAAATGTAAAAAAAAAGGTAGAATAATTATAATCATTAACTACAATTTTATGTTTGTATATTATCTTATGTACGTTAATAATGTTGAGGTCTTTTTTTATTGTTATAACTCTTGTTTATAAAATCATGTTTGTAAATTTTTATCTGTTTTTGCCATGAAATATCCTGGGAAGCAGATATGTAAATAAACTTAAATCTCTCCCTTTGTTAGGTTGCAGCCAACAGACATATTGCACCAGACCACCTTTTGCAGATATGCAAGCAAATCGGTCCTGTCCTGGACCGAGAGGTCCCGTCTGGTGTGCCAGGAGTGCACTCCCTACTGGGGGCCGGGAGGCACTCTTTACTGCGAACGTCAAAAGGTGAGATCAGGTGATTCAGACCCGCTGCATTGGATAGTTTCTCTGTTATCCATGTCTAATTGTCACCACTATCTGCTTTTTTTCAATACCTCTAGACTGCTGCACTAGCAGATGGAAAACCTCTACGTTCGCAGCCCTTCACAGAGGGAGACCCCCAGAGAGGCCTTTAAACTGCAGGGATGCAAATATTGGTGAGTACCTTTAGCGGGGTTTGTTCAGGTGCTGGAAATACTTGAAAATACTTAAATTTTTTATCTAGTTTTTTCAGGGTTAAAAAATGCTTAGATTTTGGATGAAGTGATTGGAAATGTCATATTAATAATAATAATAATAATATAATAATAATTGTTGACAATAATAGTTGATAATAGTCCCATGATTAATTTGGAATTAAAATATTCCAACATTTGGCAAATAATTTCTTCAAAAACACAAACTTGGATGAGTGGCTTTACCTAATTTTTTGTTTTACTATTGGGCATCTAAATTTAGTGCCATAATAATTAAATATTTACAAGCCTTTAAAAAGAGAACAATGGTATTGTGGCAAATATGCCATCCTAAATGGTTCCTTAAATATGCTGGAAAACTTTGAAAATGCTCCTGAAATGGTGCTTCAGTTTGACTTTAAAAAAAGCAGTGAGAACCCAGCTTAGATGATATACCTGCACCAAGGCTAGTTCATATTTTCTTTTCTGGATTTTTAATGCCTCTTCATTTTTGTTAATTAAAATGGCCATGACATGGAATTTGAGGTTGTGTTTTTTTCCATTTTGTGACACTTAAAAGTGAAACCTCACTGCTGTAAGGACACTTTCTTTTGCTGGGAGAAATTAGAGCAATAGGCAAAAACAGTTCTTTAAGCATTGAACATTCTTAAGCATTTTGTTGATGAGGGAAAACACTGGAACCTTTTTATGCAATAATTGCTTGTAATGAAGCATTAACGTGGGGGGAAAAAAGGATGTTGCATTAATTGCATCCATTTTAATGCGTTTTGACTCGCGCCATGAACATTAATGTTGGAGGATTATGCAAGATGACATTGACCCTTTCCTGTCAGTCTGACTCATAGCTGTCCCCTTTTAATCATGGTTTGCACACTTGATGTTTTTTTTGTCCGATTTAAATACTACTATATAAATAAAAAAATTCTAAATCAATTTGTGACATTTTGATCTCTTACAGCTTGTTTGTTTGGGCCATCATGGGTTATAACCAGGGCTTGACATTAACTTTTAGCTACTGTGGCTAGTAGTTTTCCACTGTTACTAGCCATTTGCCATTTTCACTAGCCAAAATTTTGTAGTTGGAAAAAGATATTTTATATGCATAAATTTGACTTTGGCATGCTAAAAATACTTTATTTAGATTTTGTGTTTTTTCCACTTGTCGCCTCGTTCATTTAACTGTTTTTGTTTATGAGCTTACTTAATGAGCATGAGCAAATGGGTTATGCTTTCATAAAGTGGCGCATTGCAATTAGTTTTCTTTTACAGGACTTTTCAGGGCTCAACGCAATTAGGATTTACCTTTTTTCTCTGGCCACACCAAACTAATTATTTCCTTGCCACACATTTTAAATAATGTGTCAAAACAAGCAAAATACAGCAGTATAATTACACTTTTTATTCAACAAAACAGTTTACATTTAAAACGTATATTCTCACGCATCTAAAACTATGCACAGTGGTCTGTTCTGGCTCAAGATCCCAGATCACCAGTTAACTATGCATACAACAACATATTAAAGCAATATTATTGTAAAGGCTGATTATTAAACTATATTAACAAAGCAAGCAAAAGAAAGCGAGTAAAAAAAACATTCTGTGTGCGATAATGAAATGATGATGCAGCGCACACGGTTATGTTAGGCCAATTAATAATCTGTTCACAGAATGGTTAAAGTGAAAGTGACAACAACCTGCTGCTGCTTACAAAAAATCTCGAGCCTTTGAAGGACTGTGGGTGCACGAGCATCACACTAGTTTCGTTTCCAGGCACGGTTGCTTCGAGTGAGGAATCGGCACAGGGGCTTTTAAACACTTGCGCGCATCAAATAATCGCGATGTGCGCGCGACATTAAAGTCCTCGTCAGTAAGTGAGGAAAGCCTGTCGTGCGCGTGATCCTCTCATTCGTTATTCAGCTGCTTTCTTTTGCACGCTCGAAAAGCTGTTTTTGTCAGTCATGCTGCTTTTCGATTTTAAGATCACATTTGTACGCATATTGACAAACGGTCATGAACTAACAGTCTAATTTGTAATGACGACGAGCCAGCACTGGCAATTTAAAAATGAGTTTCAGCCAGCCAAAGTGGCTAGTGGGAGTGGCTGTCTAACCCACCACAACCGAAATCTACCTGCATTTGGCGGGTTGGCGGGTGTTAATGTAAAGCCCTGGTTATAACATTTAAACAATGACTTTAAAGGGTTAGTTTACCCCAAAATGAAAATTCTGTTATTAATTACTCACCCTTATGTCATCCCAAACCTTTGAGACCTTTCTTTTATGGAGTGCAAATGAAGATATTTTAGATGAAATCTGAGAGCTCCCTCATCCTCCATTAAACGCCTCCCCACTCATTTAAAGCAGTTAAATAAAGACATTCTGTAGTTTTTTTATAGTTAGTATAGAGTGTGATATTTTCATAATACCTACCCACAATTTCCTCAGTTTGAAACAAAGCACCAGTGGTTCATAGGTAACGGCCTATTCACATGACTTAGCAATCATCATGGTGATATCAGTCAGTCACACCCAGCCTGGACTCCAACATAAAAAGGCACAAAAGTAGTAGTAGTAGTAGTAGTATATAAAGTCTGATCATAAAGCACTGGGTGATTACCAACTATGATAATAAGCTTTTTCTCCATTTAGACCACTATTCACTTCTGTTGCACGAATGTGATCGGATAGTGTCTGCACTAGTATTCGCATAATGCAATCTGATTGGTTGACACCTGCGTTGGCAATTGAAAAGTTCTCAACTTTTGCAGCAAACAACAGACCCAACGTGACTCAATGATTACTAACCCATAATTCAGGTTGCTAATGCTTGATATCACTCCATTTAAAGTCAACAGGAAGTGCAGAGGCCCTGTGTGAATGGATCGCTTATACATAAGAAGTGTGACCAATCGAGACAAAACGGTTAAATAAAGTCATTATTTTTGTCTTATGTGAGCTCAAAAGTATTTGTGTAGCTTGATAAGCTGTGCATCGATGGATTTGCTCTTCAGTGTTTTAAACTTTCAGCTGTGAAAATTAAACCACATTGAACGAAAACTCTGCTGACACAGTTTCAATCTACTAGAACTTCTATGTTAAGCTGCTATGACACAATCTACATAAGGGCTTCTTAAAGTCCGGATTCCGGTCGGATCCAAACCGTGAGTGTATTTCATATTGCAAGAGCTTGCGTAAGGATTCAAACTGTGAATTTCCTTCATTAATAAATGCATAAACCTTGTAAATCAACAGTTTAGTTTTGTAATTTTGTTAAAAAATACAGGCCGAAATAAAATCGAAGGCAAAATATTCAATGTTTTCCTGCATGCCTGTTGTCATAACATCCAGTGATCATACAAGGCTTCATGTGATCGAGTGGGCTAAAAGCGTGCACCTGCTTTAATGCACCTCAGCAATTCAATCATTTGAATGGATGAAGATGTCGGTCTCGTGGAAAAGAAAAACTTGATGAAGAGAATCGACAGTTCAAAGTTGAATGGACCGATAAATATGCGTTTATTTTGCCACAAGCCAGCACAAAGCCATTCTGCTTGATTTGTAATGAGACAAATGGAGTTGTAACGAGTGGAAATGTGAAACGCCACTATGAAATGAAACAGATAATTTGAAAGGGGGTATCCACAAAATACAGATATAAGGACTGCAAAACTACAACTTAAGTTTTCATTACACAACTTTTGTATTTTTCACTTGTTTTGGAGAGAGGTCTGGATGCAGACATGGTGCAGTTGGCCTGCATGCAATGATTTTTAATGTCCACCCCTAACCCTACCCCTTACAGTGATGTCACTAGCTTCATAAAGTGCATTGTGTTTTGACATTGTACCTCTAAGATGTGCAGTCTCAGCTTGCATCATCATGGTTGCATACAGATACTATTGGCCTACCTTTTGTTGTATTTTGTACAAAAATGAACTTATATTAGTGGTTTACATTGTATTTAATGTCTTTTGAAAACAAATGACACTTTATTAAAAGAAAAAGAAATAGTGATGACTTATGGATGTTTATTAAAAAACAAGTTATGTATTATCAGTTGTTCCGGATCTTTGACCTAAAAAAAATAAAATTTGGACTTTTTAATGTAGACATTGAGAACCCCTGATCTACATTGTAAAAGCGCTATAGAAATAGAGTTGAATGATATCCCGGTTCAATCACTGTTTGCAAAAAAAATTGCTGTTTTTGGTGTTATTATGGTATTATATTGGTATTTTGTTGAGTTGGGAACCTTGCTGTCTGTGAAAGATGACAGAGCTCTCAGATTTCATCTAAAATGTCTTTATTTGTGTTCTGTAGACGAAGAAAGATTCCAAGAATTTGGAACGACGTTAGGGTGAATAATGAATAATCAAATTTTCATGTCTTTGCTAACTAATTCTTTAAAGCAATAATGATAAAGTAGAAGAATACTTCCAGAACCAGCTCTGTTCAACGTGTGGGGTGGCAGTAATGCCCTATCTTATGTCTTTCAGTATGCAAATTGGCACACACTTTTTGACTTCATGTCTTGGCAGAAATGGAGCTTAAATGTGGAGTGTTCTGAGTGGGTTTCCTGTCTCTCTTTGTAGTGGAGGTGTGCCGAGGCAGAGAGCTCACAGGAGCCCAGCGCTTCAGCTCCATCAACCCTGTCAGCAATTATCAGCACATGAAGATGCACAGGAGGATCCTGGGACATCTCTCTGCTGTGTACTGTATCGCCTTTGATCGAACAGGTTCCAGGATTTTTACGGTGAGTATCAAAAATCTGTTGAACTTCCCTGGGTCTGTTTTGGGTCTTGACTAGAGATGATAATGATTAATCACTGATCAATGACCTTATTGAAGATGTATTGATGGGATTAAAGGATTAGTTATTTTCAGAGTGAAAATTTCTTGATTATTTGCTGAAGGACTGGACTTTTTCTAAAAAAGATTATTGATTCTTTGACACAATCCAGGGTAGTAGGTAAAATCTTAAAGGGAGACATCTGTGACTGAAAGTTAATGAGAATTATTTATATTATCATAGTAATACAGCAATAATTACTGTTTTACATTACTATGAGGGTTGGGTTTAGGGTAATGGTGAGGGTAGATGTTAATAAAATACCTTCTAGCAACAACCAGGATAGTATTGTTCAAATTCATCCAGTTGTTCTTGCCGTTGCAACAGGTCTGTAAGCTCAAACTTAAACTGGATTAGATCGCTTCCATTTCAAGATATGAGGGTGATACTGAACGTCTGGAGCAACTGATATTTTCTTGTAAGAGTAGTATTGAATTGGGGGAAAAGAAATGAATCTGAATCTTAAGACTGATTTTGTGGTGGTAAGTTACAGAAATTTGTGGACAATTTTGCAATGAAAAATATGTATAAATAAAAATGTGTACATATATATATAAGAGCTTTGATGCAAAAACCTCAATGTCATTTTAAACTTTTCCCTAAAAAGAACATTTTTATCAGGCTCCTATGTGTATGTTCAGTAATATCACTTTTATGGCAAAGAATAAGTCCTTTTCCTGGTCTTTAAAGTGAAATAGCTCAAGATAAACAAAGGAGGCTGAGAATAATGCTCTTTTTCAATGGAAATTTCACGTCATCCTTGAACCAATCTCCTTCACTGTAAGCTGCTTGCTGTTCTGTCTGTTCCATTGCTCTGTTTGTTAGATGTTTCCCACTTTCTTTTGCAGTCTGAAGCGCGTCAAATGCACAAAACGCCTAATTCAAATGCCCAAAAATGACATGTCATTTTATTTGAGACACTCAAATACATCACGTGCGATGCGCATGCAACATCTATAAGTGATGTAAAACAATAAATTGTGAACTGAAATAAATATAATTTGATTTTATGGTTTGGAATTGGATGTTTTATGAGATTATTTACATTTGTTTGTTATTATTTTGCATTTAATTCAGAATTTTGCAGGATATTTTGCAGGATTTTTTTTGGATTCAGCGATCGCGGGTCTGAATAAAAGTCTAAAAATAAGTGTTTTTTCAAATCTACCAAGGTTTATTTTTGTACGTTTTTAGTGACTAATTTGTTGACCTTGTACTAATATATGCTTTTAACTATATACACTTGTTTGAAGAGCCAAATTATTAAGAACTAATTCCTCAGAAGTAAACATCTTAAATTAATAAGGCAAGGTTGTTTGTTTATTTAAATGATGATCGTTCATAGAAGATTAACATCCCTAATCTTGACCCTTTTTATTTCCTGGCCTTCAGGGTTCCGACGATGCCTTGGTGAAGATCTGGTCCTCGTTTGACGGAAGGCTTCACTCTACTCTCAGAGGACATTACGCTGAGATATCAGACCTCGCCGTTAACTTTGAGAATACTCTTATTGCGGCCGGGAGCTGCGACAAAACCATTCGAGTCTGGTGCCTTCGTACATGTGCCCCAGTGGCAGTCCTGCAGGGCCACAGTGGGTCTATTACCTCTTTACAGGTGAGAGAGCCTTAGTATTTTACTGTATTTTTCATGGTAAGCTTTTAGGGATGGCTACCAAAACTCTGCACTTTATCTGTGCTGGTGCTAAATTATAAAAGAGTGAAGTATCGATAAGCTCTGACATTAACGGTTCTGCTATTGGTACTGTAGAATTATTGCAAAATAAACGATACCTACAGTAGCATAATTTAACTGACCAACCTTCTTTGATTTGCGATATTTAATTTCCATCTGCACTGCTAACAATCTCATGTGAGAAATGTTCGTCTTGTTCTGCCCAGTAGTAAAATAGCGAGTACATCAAGTATAAAAGCCTTGTGGACACGCACTCAGCAGAGGCTCGTCCACATCCCTATGCTAGAAATCAATCACATAAGGTCTCTCTCAATTAGTATAATATGAATAGTTTAATAAACATGCACATTTTGGTCACATTGAAAATAGTATTGTGCAATGCGCAATATTTTATGCATGCAAGGATCGCTGGTCTCACTCTCTCACACTGTCCTAAACTGACTACTGTATGCTTAATGGCTGGCTGATGGGGTGCAGGAATTACACTCGTTACTAAGCCATACTTGCATGCTATTTCAGAGCGAATATTCAGAGTAGCATGGTAAACAATATAGGGAGCCGGGACAACACAGGTTGTCATTGTTCAAAAATGAACCAATGTGATGTAAATATAAAACCAACTTCACCTCAGTAAAGCTCAATAGGGCCATTTACTTGTGTTTTGTTGTTAAACTAAATAAAAATCTACATTATCGATGCTGTAAAAGGTCTCATGAAACTGAAAATAGTCACATTAATCCATCGCCAGAAGATTTTAGTGTGTGAACAACGCTTCTGTGCATATAACCCATTTGTAACAACAAAATCTACGTAAGCTTTGCGTGACTAAAATAGTTTTAACATTACCTGTCTAAAAGAAACACTTCAGCCGTGGTCAGGGTGTCCGTTGGGTCTTAAAATATCTTAAATTCACAGAAATATTGTGTTTTAGGTCTTAAAACATTTTAAATGGGTCTTAATTTGGCTTTGTCCAAGTAAAACTACTCAATCAGGCTGACATCCATCCAATCACCTACAATCTATCTCAATAAAACCTTATTTTTTTATATTTAAGTTTTTTATTGCGAGGAGATACAATTCACAACAGCTATTATACAATTTACAGCAAATTCCCCATAAAAAAAGAAAAAAAAAGTGATTCCTCATTGTAATTCCAGTAATAAACATATTTTTAAATATTTGCATTAGTTTAAAATGTAATTTTAATGGTCTTAAAAGGGTCTCAAATTTGACTAAATGAAACCAGCAGAAACCCTGATGGTGTTATCCTTCCTCCAGGGTGCAAAAGTAACTCCAATGTTGATTCAGCATTTGTTTTTACTGCTGTCTGCACATGAACGTCCGTAAAGGTGGTAATGGCCGATCTGCGCGAACAGGTGCACAGTTGTACAAGTTTACATTTGTTGACTGACTGTTTGGGCTACTTATTAGAATTATGGAAATTATCAGCCCGACAACTTTTAAATGGATGAACATTTTTTTAGTCTTATACCTTACCTAGAATATAAAAATACACATATTTATATCATTTACTTTAATCATTACTATTTGAATGTAAAGAGACTTTAAACCAGCACAACAAAGTGTTTCTGAAGACAATCACCTACTGCACCTTTAAACATTAAAAATGCTTTTATATCTCTGTATTTACAAATGAATAATAATAAACTTTAAGAAATGTTTATTTTTACATTGCAAGAAGCTCCAAAACTGTATTACTTTTAATCCCAAACACAGTTTTGTTCTCACTTATGTGAATATGTTAATGATAAAACATAAACATTAGACACAGCTAATTGTTTAACTGCATTTTGCAACTCAAAAAGGGTATTTTCAACTGCAGGGAGCACGATAAACCAAGAAAGGTCCCAACTTCTGCCAGAAAAGGCTAACAATGATTTTTCTCCAGAAGAATGGTTAAAAACAGAGTCATTTGCAGCCTACCTATGTGCTCCAACGCTGCTCCTTCAAATTATTAGGCATTCTTTTACAGGAAAATATATATATATATATATTTTACAATTATTAGTTAAATTTTTTTATTTTGCATTAAAAAGTGATAATAAAATAGTGTTGTTAATTCTGTTCAACATACAATTAATTAATTCAGTTATTTATATATATATATATATAAATATATATAGAGGGCATTCGCTGTGTAAAACATATGCTGGATAAATTGGTGCTTCATTCCACTGTGGCGACCCCTTGATTAATAAATGGGCTAAACCAAAAAGAAAATGAATGAAAACACAACAAAAACTACAGATAAGAGAACCATTAAAGTACCGAACCGATAAGTGGTCTCAATAAAAGTAGTAATACCATTAAAACCTTAACGATACCCATCCCTATATGCCTTAAAGGGAAAGTTCACGCAAAAATGAAAACTGTCATCATTTACTCCTCATCCACTTGTTCCAAATCTGCTTGAGTTTCTTTCTTCTGTTAAACACAAAGTAAGATGTTTTGAAGAATGTTGGAAAGCAACAGCCAATTATTTTTTATATATATATATATATATATATATATATATATATATATATATATATATATAAAAAATCAAATACTATCGATTTACTACAATCTTCAAAATATATAACAAAATAAACTCAAACAGGTTTATAACCACTTGAGGGAAAGTAAATAAGTAAATTAAAATTTTTTGGTTAACTATCCCTGAACTCTAGCATTAAATCCATTTAGGAGCTTGGCAAGTGTGCTTACGAGCTTTATCTATCTTATTAACAATGACACTAGCTCTCTTGCTGTACACTAGCGTCAATTTTGTATTATATTTATATTATACAATAGTTAAGAACATTTTAAAGGTAGTGTAAAACAAAACTATTATAAACAATTACAGTAATTAATATAATACAGTTGAAGTCAGAATTATTAGCCCCCCTGTTTATTTTTCCCCAATTTCACAGAAAGTTTTTCAACATGTTTTTACACATAATAGTTTTAATAACTCATTTCTAATAACTGATTTATTTTCTCTTTGCCATGATGACAGTAAATTATATTTTACTAGATATTTTTCAAGATACTAGGATTCTGCTTAAAGTGCAATTTAAAGGCATAACTAGGTTAACTAGGCAAGTTAGGGTAATTAGGCATGCCATTGTATAAGTGGTTTGTTCTGAAGACAATTTTTGATCTAGAAAATATTGCTTAAGAGGGAGAATAATATAGACCTTAAAATGGTTTTAAAAAATTAAAACTGCTTTCATTTTAGTTGAAATAAAACAAACTAATTTTTCTCCAGAAGAAAAAATATTATAGGAAATACTGTGAAAAATGTCTTGCTCTGTTAAACCTCTTTTTGGAAATATTTGAAAAAGAAATAAAATGTACAGGGGGGCGAAAATTTTTGACTTCAACTGTATATCTTCATAATATAACACTTAATGTTACTTAACTTGGAATCCTGCCGTGATTGTTAAAGGTTCATGCAGTTCTTCTCATAAACAGTAATACAAAGACCTTAACAGAGTTTTTCAGCTACTCGTTTTTTTAGTTCTGTCCTTTTAGGTAAAACAGGAAAGGAGGGCATATGTTTCATGACTCATTTATTTTTTTGCCTTTTATTTATTTCTATTATAGCCATGATGCAAGTTAGCTGAAATGAGAAAATAAATTATTGCAGCACGGCCACAAATGAAGAGACCACGGGAGCACATTCTTATTCTATGACAACATTATATATTATTTTTCTTCTGCTGGTTTATGGAGATTGAGGTCACATTGTACTGAGGACAGTAAATAAAGTGGGAGAACAAGAGAAAAAGAGAGAGAGGGACATGATTGGAAATAACTGAGAACAAGGATCCAAACTCTGTTTGACAGAAAATGTAACTTCAGTTAGGTATTTACACAATCAGTGATCTGTTAAAAATGATTTAAAGTTCTCTAGAACAAAAACTGTCTGTACACATTTCTGCAAAGGAAATCAAGTTTTTAGGTCTTCTTCTTGAAAACAAAATGACTTTTATCCCTGATTTGAGTATCAAAGTCAGTAGCTGAAAGTTATGAATATAATCAAAGTATTGGCTAAAACTAAATGGGAGCAGATTTTATTGTACATTTGTGATTGATTAGAGTTCTCATTCGATCCAGTTTGATCTATGGGACTATGATTTATGATTTTGCCTGGACCTCATATAAACAGATCCTTAATACAGTACACCATCAGGGATTACGGCTTGCTTTGGGAGCATTCAGAACGTCACCCGATTGTACGTTGAAGCCAATAAACCTTCACTCTAAAACAGACGGCTGAAACTTTCATTACAGCATGCTGTTAAATTTAAAAGCAAATAAGAACAACCCAGCTTATTCTGCAGTTTTTAACTCACACATTACTCGTTTTTAACACATTACTCGTTTTTGATTGCAGCAATGATTTCAGCAAAAACAGTTCAATATGGTTAATTAAACTGCAGACACTGAATGCTTAGAATAAAATGTAAAAATGTAAGCTCACATACCCTGCCGTACAGGTGCAGTTCGCTGTCAGAATGCAGTTGTTTAGCTTGTTGATGATTACCCAGGCCTTGTATAACTCCATCTTCTTTCCTTGTCTTTGGCTAGGCAGAACCTTGGTTTTTAGCACTACATAGTTTTGAATCTGGTAATCATGGGACATTATTTCTTGCACATGACCACACAGAACACAATTGTTGGCATCCAAAGACTTGTAGGCCTTTAACTTCTCTTTTGTAAAATCACTTGGATCACTTGGACGGCGGATATTTTTTTAATGATGGAGGAGAAACTTGTGGTCGCAGTTTCAAGTTAGCCAGAGCTGTAGGCATATTACTTTACAAATCATGGCTATCATAATGTTATTCTGTATATTACAATTATAACAACATGGACAGCAACACTCGCGCACAATAGACCAGCTGATTCAGTCGTTTCCTATAGTGACATAAAAAAAGAGCACCTGCTTTTTTGTTGTCAACATAAAAGGCAGTGTGGTGCGGTGCGCCTCGCACTTTTGGAACGGAAAAGCGCGTTCGCTGTGATCGGCCCCTGATGTGCAACAAATATTTGTTAACTTGCGGGATGGTAACACGTGCAACCACACATGCCTACGGACGTATTTTGGCAAAAAAGCAAAATGAAAGAAGAATATTTCTAGTCCCAGTTTGACAGATGAGTTGACACAAAGCAGCGCTGATGCTGATTGCGAGTGAGATGGAGGAAATAAGTCATTATGACATAATCTTTAATCTAATGACTTCTATTATAATGTTAAAAGGGGTTTTGTGACATAATAACAATAAAGCATAAATCAAATGCTAATTTTCAGTGGAGCGATCGATTTAATAGCCTGATATTTTTTTATTGCAAACAAAAAAACATGATTGAAAAAATCAGCAAATGCCGGCTCTTCAAAAGGATTCAGTCAGTGTTTTCATTTTGTAATCTCATTTAGGTGAAAAATATCTAGGGCAGGCCTGTTTATTTTATTATTATTATTATTTAGTTCTTTTTTATGTTGTCGGAAACTCTGCAGGTGCGTAAAGACGTTCTGTATGCTGCTGTTCTCATGTTAAAATAAATCAGTATTTTAAAATATTTAATATGTCACAAAATAGAAACCTCAATATTTTTTTTTTTAAATAATATTTTTATATTTATCGGTTAACGTTTAATATTCGGTTAACGAGCTGCGGTTGGTAAAATAAACCGAAATGAGCATCCCTTCTCTAATGATATTGCGGTACATTTGCATTACTAATTAATTTTTTTTCTAATTTATAAGGGGAAATTGTATAGGTTTATGCACATATCAAAATAACCTAAACGTGAAGTACCTTTAGGGCGTACTCGCACTATGTACAGTTGCCTTAAACCGGGCCGAAGCACGCTTGTCTCCCCCGATGGCCCGCACTCACATTACATTCGCGCCTGAGAGCGCTTACGTCATCGATGATGCGCTGTTCAGTAAGAAGCGCTCTCACTGAACAGTGGAGATTTCTTTAGTTATATCGTTTTAGTCGATTGGGATGCAGTGACACGCAGTCAAATATTTCACCGAACAGATCAGCCACATTTGACATTCATAAACAATCATAAAGTCCTTGTGCTGCAAGAAATTAGTAGGTTTCCTGAAGGCGCAGCTGACGTGCAGTAAGGGGTTTGCGTCTTTAATAATCTACGACAGTTTGCGTTCATTGAACAGTAAGAATGATTAATAAATCCATATGAAACAGTCCCTTAAAAGTCACGTCTCGTCTTTAGTTTCGGGCTCAGGCGAGCTTTGCACTCACACTACAAGCGTACCGTGTCAAAGCCCAAGTGAACTACGTTCTGGCACACCTCTTCCAACCGGGTCAGGGCCGGCCAACTGAACCGTGCCTGAGCCCGATTCAGAGCATTCACACTTCTCAAACGATCCGGGAAATGGGCCTGGGCACTGTTCGGATAGCATAGTGTGAGTATGCCCTCAGTTCCATTTCAAGTGACTGAATGCTGTGATGGCTGACTACAGCATGTTTCAAGGTGTTTGCTCTAAACCGACAACTGTCTTGTGGGAAAAACAATGCGACAATTTGAACTGTTTGCTGTGAGCTAAATTACAACTTGCTTTTATGTAAACAGGTGGCTTACCCTACCAATTATTAAAGGTCCTGCATAGTGCTTTCCTTTTGTCTTGTTTGTTTTTGATGTTTGACGTTATCTCAACTGAAACGTGAGGGCAGGGCGGGACATCGAGTAGCTTCTCCTCTTTAAAAAAAAATGGCCAGTGGCATTTTCTTTTCATCACCACTCTGCTCTTGAAGGGGGTGGAACATGTCAAATACTAGTAAGCATTTGATTGGTTAGAAGATTTGATGAAAACAAGTATGAGGTGAAGTCAAAACGTTAATCTATTTTAGTGACAAAGTGACAAACTGCAAGCTTTTAATGTTTAGCGAATTTTGTCACTGCTTTGGAGCACTCTATCTTATAGATATCCTTAAGACTAACGTACTAATACTAGCATCTAAAAAAGGTATTTTAATTTAACGGGACCTTTTACGGGGCCATGAAACCCTCCCTGTCTCTGCAGGGTGTTTTCATACCTCTAGTTTAAAAAAAGGCGGGAAAGTGTGCAAGTCCAGCTTTGTTTAGGTGGGAGTGGCGAAAGAGGGAAAGATTTGCATGAAAAGGGGAGTTTTAGTACATGCTGCTGTGAAAATCAGCTTTTTTTTTTTGGCAAATCTGGATTTCACCATTTTCAAATACAAAAAAGCTTTTGAGGAAAAAAAATTCTTTACAAGTAGGCATGGGTATTGTTAAGGTTTTATGGCATTACTACTTTTATTGATACCACTTATCGGTTCGGTACTTTAACGGTTCTCTTATCTGTACTTTTTAAATGTTTTTTTCATAAAAAAATTTAACTAAATTACTACTTTGTTCTATTATTTTGTTTAAAATGTAAAATAATATGAAACCAATAATTGTAAAACAAATAAATATTTTTTCCTGTAAAAGAATGTACAGTGGTTTGAAGGAAAATGACTTAACCATTCTTCTGGAGAAAAATCAACATGTTTGGCTTTTCTGGCAGAAGTCGGGACCTTTCTTGGTTTATTGTGCTCCCTGCAGTTAAAAATACCCTCTTTGAGTTGCAAAAAGCAGCATGAGATAATGTTTATGATTTTTCAATAACACATTCACATAAATGAGTTAACTGTGTTTTGAGAGTTAACTGTGTTTTTAATACAGTTTTGGAGCATCTTGCAGTGTAAAAATAAGCTTTTTTTTTTTAATAATTTCTTAAGCATAGTTTATTATCAGGCTATTCGTAGGCTATATTTGTGAAGACAGCTGATGTAAAAGCCTTTTTAATGTTTAGGATTTATTTAGGCTACTGCAGAAAAAAATACAGTTTTCATTGTAACTGAATGTGTGTTTATTTAACTATTAATTTTATACTAATTTAGGTGATTGACTGCTGGCATAACATTGTGGATGTAACGTTACCGTTAGTAGCTAAGCAGTGAAAATTGTTTCATTACTTTATTGCAGTTAATGCACTTTTGAAAGTTTCTTTCACTTAGCCAGATTGCTTGTGTTTCCGCTTGTACAAGAAAACAACTTGTCGTCCGTTTGTTGCAATGGGCATTGTCACTATCCACTCTGGTAGTACAACCCGTTTGGTTTACTTCGTAAGCTTATGAGCTGTGTGTGCACGCGAGTCTGTGTTGCAAGCTATGTGTGTGCGCTTAGCGCAAGCCTCTGCTGAGTGTGCACACAGCTGAGAACTGTGAAGGCCTTTATACTTGCTTTCCGGAAACAAGCATTTGTCATGTGAGATTGCCAACGGTGCAGACGAATATAAAATATGACAAATTAGAAAAGGTTGGTCAGTTAAATTATGCTACTGTAAGTAATGTTTATTCAGCAAAAATTCTCCAGTACCGACAGCAGAACCAGTAACACCAGAGCTTATCGATACTTTGGTCTTTTATAATTTAGCACCAATACGATAAAGTACCGAGTTTCGGTACCCATTCCTACTTACAAGCATAATTTTGTTGCATGTTAGCAGACCGATGTATTTCACAAATGTGGATCCACACACGATTGGCGCTCTCATCACAGGCAATTGGAAACAAAACCTTCGTTGCGGCACATTTATAATCACAACACTGACGACCTATGTCTCTGAACACATCTTCTTCCGCAACGTGGCGTCTCTCTGAACACTGTAACAGGGAAAAACCTGTCTTCGAGGCTATATCATGCATATTAATGAAGTTGCACTTCATTCACAATAGAGCACGCTGATTGATTGTCCAGAAAGACTTGGAGGTCTTTCTCATTAATGCCGGTACAGACATCCAGTCTCCACACTGGAATTTGCACAAGGATCTCATGCCTGTGAGGCAGCTTTAAAAATTTGTTTTAAATCGGAAGAACGAATTTGCTCGAAATAACGCAAAAACAACCAATTTTCACTTTTATTGTGAAATATATGTGTCCTAATAGTGTTTTTAGCAACGTGGGACACATATGACAACATCTCACAATATATATCAACATTTCAAAAAATGTGTTTTGGTGTTTCGTGACCTTCGTGCACAGATTCATTTTAACGAGTGCTTCTACTTCCTCCTCCTTTTTGCAGTTCTCTCCATTTGTCAAGGGCTCCAAAAGGTACATGGTGTCCACAGGAACTGATGCAACTGTCTGTTTCTGGCAGTGGGATATAAATAATAATGAATTCAGGTGAGGATCCTTCAACAGGTTTAAAAGAAATGAAAAAGAATGACTCTGAGATGAAACATTGAGATTTACTCCTCCTTTTTTCCATTTATCAGTGATCGTCAACACAAGTTCACAGAGAGGCCAAGACCTGGTGTCCAGACCGTCTGCTCTTCTTTCAGCCCTGGTGAGATAGACTGAATTTTTCACCTACTTTTCCTTTTTTCATTCTTTGTATGTTTAGGGAAGGCTTTCTCAGTGCAAATGTGTTTCTCTTCATACAGGTGGCATGTTCCTTGCAACAGGAAGCACAGATGATGTCATCAGGATCTACTACCTGGGCAGTGGCAGTCCAGAAAAACTAGCTGAGCTTGACTCTCACACAGTAAGAGCAACTGGCTTTTAAGAATAAATGAGTGACCAATAGATTTTAGATAATATATCAGGTGGTGTGCTGTGATTCACTGTATTTGTTTTCATTTGTAGGACAAGGTGGACAGCATCCAGTTCTGTCATTCTGGAGAGAGGTAATATTGGTGGATTAGTGTCATCTAATAATGTATTTAGTGACAGTAATTTCACAACAGAAAAATAATTCAGGTTTATTCTAAAATGATTTGAAAGGCGTAATCATTGACTACAGTGGAAGACATTATTTTTTAATAGAAATCGAAATGTCATCTTGATTCTAGTCCAAATGAAAAAAGTTAAGAAGCAACAAAGTAACAAAAAATGGTTGTTTTCAGAAAAAAATGTCAAAATTAAAGGTGCAGTAGGTAATCTGCCACAATGCTAACCGGTTAGCATAATATCTTTGAAACACAGTCCCTCCCCTGCTGTTCAAAGCCACTCCTTCTGAAAGCATGCGCACCTTAAAAATGACGGTAGACAACCCACTCACATGCTGTCTAAAGCGACTCTGCCTAGTGGTTGACTGGCGGGGTGCAAGATTTACACTTATTACTAAGCCATACTTGCACGCTATTTTAGAGTGAACATTCAGAGTAACATGGCAAACAATATAGTTGTTAAAAAAATTAACCAATGTGAATATAAAACTAACTTCACCTCAGTTAAGCAGGCTAGGCGGAGTAGCGCTATTCACTTATGTTTTGTTGGTAAACTAAATAAAAATCTACATTATCAATGCTGTAAAAGATCAGTCTATCGCCGGAAGATTTCAGTGGCTGAACAAAACTTCTGTCCATATAGCCCATTCGTAAAACAACACAATCTACGTCAGCTTTGCGTAAATAAAATAGTTTTAAAACAACATTACCTGTCTAAAAGAAATACTTCAGCCATGGTGTCGTCCTTTCTCCAACGTGCAGAATTATGGGAATTAACAACATTAACAACGTTTTTTAGCCTTATGCCTTACTCCGAATATAAAAATACATATAAATACATTTAGATCATTTACTTAAATCATGTGAATGTGAAGAGACTTTCAACCAGCACAACAAAAAATGTTTCTGAAGACAATCACCTACTGCACCTTTAATGGCACCTTTAATTTCCACTGAGTGGTACGGTTCGGTACGCTTTTATGGTCGTTTCCACTGTCAAAAGGTGTACCATACCGTGCCACTTTTTTGGCACCCTTTCGAAAGTGTACCAAATACGAGAAAGGGTACCAAAAGGTGGAGCTACACAGGCAGCTAAACGTTGATTGGTTACAGAGATACGTCGAGCTCGTGGAGCTAGCCAGAGTGAAAACAAAGGAACCGCCATGTTTTCAATACACACTACACAGCCGAGACAACTATATGCATATAATAACGAGAAACGGATGACCCGAACAAAAAAAAAAACTTGTTGTTGTCTTGATGTACAGCCACAATGCCAAGAAGAACAAAATCTGCCGTGTCCTGTTGTTGCTTTACGAGGCCGTCTAAAAGTGCGAGCAATTTTTGCTTGCTTCAGGGAGCTCACGATTGCATCTATATTTAATAAAACGCATTTCTTGAGCTGATGATAATAACGTGTGTGATTATTGAAGTGTCTTTGACATCTGATCCATTTAGAAAAGAAGAGGTCAAACGCGAGAATGAAGCGCGGAAAAAAGCAGAAGCCCGACAAAACAAAGGAGCGAATTGTTTTCAGCAAACTGAATTATGAACAAACTGCCATGTTTATCATCGCCTTTTGGACTATTTTGAACTCGGAATGACAAAATTACTCTCTAACGGAGGCTACATGTGCTGGTGAAGATTACAGACACAGATGAGAGATTTGCTCTGACTGTGCGCTATATTGCGTGTTGATTTTAAACTCAAATAAGGACATAATGTATGCTGTGTGTAGTTAATATGCCATTAGTAACAAATCGGAGACTGTAAGAGTCTGTATGTGTTTATATATGTTGCATTTATATAGACGTTACAGTAGGTTATTTCGCACTGTCATTGATCTGCAGTTATAATCAAATCATGTTCATAGAAAGGTTAGTAATAAATATTTATACACAAGTATTTATGTTTATAGCATCTGTTTTGTATGAAGTGCTTCTCATGATTTGTGAATGACATGTACGGCGTTATTGTAGACATTTATTTGAGCGAGAGTGATGTCGACTGAAACTCTGTCATACACCACGCCCACCAAAAGGGTACCCTTTGTAGTGGAAACGCAAGCCTGATAAAGGTGACCCGTACCGTACTGTACCAGTCAGTGGAAACGAGCCATAAGTGTTTTTTTTTCTCCAATGTCGCAAACTTTTGTGGAGTTTGCATTTTTTTTTTTTAAATTGGCGCAAATTTACTCCATATTTTGGACAGTTGGGACACTTCATATTCCTGCCGAATCAATCAAAAGTAAAAAAAAAAAAAACTTAAGATGTGTAGATTTTGTGCATTTACAGCAAAACATTTAAAGAAATGCAGCAAAATTTGCTGCAAATTTAATAAAAACTTGCCATATAATCATTTTAGTCGCAATTTTATTTTCTTAAAACATGGAGAGACTGTTGGACAAGCAAAATAATATGCCACTGTAGTAGAAAAACAATAAAAAAAGTAGCTTCTTTTTCTGCTTGTTTACCCTACTGGCAAATTATACATTTTACTAGATTTTTTAAAATTTGTAGATATTTGGACTAGAAACAAGATAAAAACTTTAAGTAATTAAACAGTGGTTTAATGGTGTATATGCACAGCTAGTGTTTTTCAGCCAATGATGAACTTCCGGTGAAAGGTTTGTGTGACTATTTTCAATTTCATGAAGTTCCTTTTACAGCATCGATGTTGTAATGTAATTCAGAATCAGTTAAATAGACTTAAGCCTCCATTTGGTTGTTAAAGTGTAAAAAAGAGACGAACGACCGTTTAAGCGCAGGCGCCGTCATTTGCAGCAGGCTAGTGCAAAAACTCTATTGAAAATACTGGGGTAAGATTTATTTACATATTTTGAAGACATGGCGTGGAAAAATAGAATTTAATGCAGTACTCCTTGTTTGGTCTGATACTCACTTTATATCATGTCTCAGCCAGGCAGTGATGATCGCTGTTTTACAAAGAAATCAGATCTTAAATGCAGCGATTTTTGTATGGGATAACAATTCGCCGGAAGCCCTGGGGCTGGCTGACTGAAATTAAGTCTGTGTTCAAATACGCCATTAGCACTCCACTGAGACACAAATAACATCATAATCTACAACAGACAAACACTTGAGAAGTATGAATGTTAGAGCTGGGCTATAACAAAATCAATTTCTCATTTTTAATCAATCTTCATTGCGATGAACTCAAATCTTCTAGTATGCAGTGTTCATACGATGCATGGCTAAAATTTAATTCGACAATATAATAATTGTGTGATGCGTCTTAGGTTTGTGAGTGGCAGTCGAGACGGCACTGCCCGCATATGGAGACTGCATCAGAGACATCAGTGGAAGAGCATTTTATTGGACATGTCTGCCACTCTTCCAGGGTATGAAATGACAAACTCCAGCAGATCATGGCACGTTTAAAGAATCATTAATGAAGTTGCACTTTTTCTTATTTGTTTAACACAGGTCTGCACCTTTGACAGATGATGAAAATTTCTTCAAACCCAAAGTGACCATGGTGTCCTGGGATCGCCACGATAACACAGTCATTACCGCCGTCAACAATCATCTCCTCAAAGTGTGGAACTCCTACACTGGGCAACTGCTGCATGTCCTTAAAGTAAGACTGCGCAGATCCAAAGATTTAGCTGAAGGAGGAGTTCACTGAAAAAATACAGTTTATTTTCCTCAAATAAAGCTCAGACTGTCTTTCAGCTTACCAAGATGCATTTTCTTGCAAATTAATTGGCTGCCTACTAAAATTGTAGTTTTCAATTTTTGAGATGTTTTTCTGGTTTGTGTGTAGTATGTTTAGCGAACTCTTTAAAATGACACCTTTTCATTTAAAAATACAATGATCCAGTTGAAGTCAGAATTATTAGCCCCATCCCCCCCACCCCATTTGAATTTTTTTTTTGTTGAATAATTTCCCCAATGATGTTTAACAGAGCAAGAAAATTTTCACAGTATGTCTGATAGTATTTTTTTCTTCTGGAAAAAAGTTTTAGTTGGTTTATTTTGGCTAGGATAAAAGTAGTTTTAAACTTTTTAAAAAACATTTTAAGGTTAAAATTATTAGCCCCTTGCCTAATTACCCTAACCTGCCCAGTTAACCTAATTAACCTAGTTAAGCCTTTAAATATCACTTTAAGCTGTATAGTAGTGTCTTGAAAAATAGCTAGTAAAATATTATTTACTGTCATTATGGCAAAGATAAAATAAATCAGTTATTAGAGATGAGTTATTAAAACTATTATGTTTAGAAATGTGTTGGAAAAAATCTCACCGTTAAACAGGAATTAGGGGAAAAAATAAACGGGGGTTAATAATTCTGACTTTAACTGTATGTAATATAAAGCTGAATGAGTCTCTCTACTTCCTCGCAGGGTCATGAGGCGGAGGTGTTTGTTTTGGAGCCGCATCCCTATGACCCTCGCATCATGCTGTCTGCAGGTCATGATGGCAATGTCTTTTTATGGGACCTCATCAAGGGCACCAAGACCATGCATTACTTCAACATGGTAGAGTATCCTAATAATCTTTCAACTTATTTTTAATACAAATTTTTTTCAGCTACAGGCGCACTTTGCGCTGTCAAAAATGTGAGGCGTGCCAGTCAGTTAGAAATCAACGTGCACAAATAGTGTGCAAAACACTTTTTTTTAAAAAATTATAGTTACTTCTCAATAGCTATGTTTACATCCACCAATTTTTATGCGCATTTTAGATATGCGCATAAAAAACGGTTGATGAAAACGCCATGATGAGCATAAATTTTGTAAATGCGCATAACTGAGTAGGATAAACTTTTTATTCGATAAGATAAGATGCGCATAAACTACGATAGAAACACTTTTACCGCACTAATTCCAGTGTGCGCATTAAAAAAGGTCATGTGATTTTGTTATAAGAGATCATGTGATGATAAAAATGTGTGTAAATGGACAAACCAGCAGGCTGAGCACACTGTAAAACATCTGAAATGTTGTTTTGGTCATTCTAAAACACCTTACCGTTTCAGTGTTAGTGTTATTATATTATTAAAGACCTCCAGAATCAAGAGCGTCTGTGCTCCGCGTCTGACACCTTCAAACGCCACTTGCCTTCTGAGGCACAAGTCATTTATTAGATAAAGAAAAGATTGACGCAGCTTCTCCTACTGCAGCAAATTTAGTTTTTACTGTTGATATTTGGCGCCAGTTAATCAGGAAGTGACGATTTTGTTCGCTTGGACTCGTTGGATGGAAACACAGCTTTATTCGCACGTCTTTTATGCGATAATCCAGTTTTATGCATGAAGTTCATCACATTTTTGGATGGAAACATAGCTAATTAAAAAAAATGTGTTCAGTGTGGTGTGAACAGGGCCTTAATGACTATTTGTATTTGATTAAGGGTGCTCCAATCGATCGGTCACCAATAACAATTGGCCAATAATCAATTGGGGGAGTTTGATCGGCGGTCTCCATGAAGGCCGATTCAGAAGGGCAGATCAGATGATGTAAAACTCGCGAGACTTTTTTTTACATGGTGCAAGAAAAGGGTGTGTGAAACATGCTCTTTGTGCTTATGCAGCTGACTATGACTTGCCCCGGATGCTTACCTGTAGCCTGTGCCCTGTGGATATTAGTGGAAAATATGATTTCTTTACTTGCTTCGTTTGAAGAGCTCACGCATCAGCTGACATCGCATGAGTACTCCTGCTAATGGATGGTCATTAGCAGGAGTACTCAACAGGCGGTGTTTAGTGTTGTTAAAAAATTAGATTTTTTTTTGTAATGTTATCTGTACTGTCCAAGCTGAATAAAGTCTTATAAATCATATTAGTTATAGACGTGCTTATGGATGTTTTTTTCTGTTGTGCAGATCGAAGGTCAAGGACATGGGGCTGTGTTTGACTGTAAGTTCACCCCTGATGGCCATCGCTTTGCAATGACAGACTCTCATGGACATCTGGTTATTTTTGGCTTTGGAAGCTCCAAGCCTTATGAGAAGGTTTGTTATAATTAGGAAATGTTTTTATGATTTTAATTTTTTTTACCTTGCCAAATTGTATAAACAATTCACTAGCTCCTTGCAATCTGTCAACTCTTCTGATTTTTTCAAAATGATCTGCAGCTTCCAGACCAGGTGTTTTTCCACACCGACTACCGGCCGCTGATCCGGGACACCAATGGTTTTGTTCTAGATGAGCAGACACAGCAGGCACCGCACCTGATGCCGTCTCCCTTCCTGGTGGATGTGGATGGAAACCCTCATCCTCCCAGATTTCAAAGACTGGTCCCAGGAAGAGAAAATATTGCAGATGAGCATCTAGTTCCTCAACTGGGCTACGTTGCCACGAGTAAGTTTCCTGGTGTTGTCATAACAGTTTTTTTACTTTGTTGACTGCTTTGGCATAGCACAGCGTTCACTATAAATATCACACAGAGGAACCAGTTTCAGAATCAGTTCTCCTTTGTATTAACTCTTATGCACGTTAGTTCTAAGTACTCCTGCTGACCCCTTCGGGTGTGTTTTTTTTTTATTGTGACTATTAATTAGAACACATTGCTTTAAAGGGGACCTATTATGGAAAAATCTATTTTTTATGGGGTCTTAACACAGTTGTGTGGCAACAGTATGTGAATATAGCCAGCCTCTAATGGTAAAAATGTATTAATTCTATCTTTTATTATCACACTTCATAAAAATGTTCTTATACTTGTTTTAAAAAATGTGAAATATCTTATTTAAATTCTGAAATATGTGTAAGAACATGTTTTTGTCATTTAAACGGCCTAATATTGATCAAATTATTTGACATGATGGCTGATGGTAGGGTTGCACAATATATCATTTCAGCATCAATATTGCAATGTGTGTGTCTGCAGTGGTCACATCGCAGGATGTGCAATGTTAAGTTGGGATTATAGTTGATCAGCACAACAGTTGAGAATACATGAGATTTGTGGAGTCATTGCAAAGTATAATTTCAAGAAAGTTTACAGGATTTGGGCACAAAAAAGAACACTATTTCTGTACTTAAATACGAGGGGTGCAACGGTTTAATCTAATACTCGCAGTTCGGTGTGCATCACGGTTTTAGGGTCATGGTTTTGATACGGTACAGTTTGTGCTATGCTTAGAAAAAAAATGGCCACAGAACAATTGAAAGAACAATAAACATATTTGTTGAGTAACAAACACCTGACAATGCGACAGCTTCACACATATGACTGTAGATTTGCATGTTCTCGCATTAAAACGAGGGCCTTTTGAAAATTGTATGTTCAAATAAAAGGCTTAAGAAAAATAAAGAGAGAGAAAGCTTAAATGTCCCCTTTTTCTGTTTTACATCTCGACTCAACAGTCTCTACCAATTATGCAGATAATAATTTTAATAATTGAGCATTTTTAAAGTCTTGATTACTTCTGCTTACATTCTGCTTGCATTACCAAGGCAACAATGCATTTATATTTATAATTTCTTTGATTTTATTATGATTCCAGAGAACTCTGTTTTACTTATCAGCACCATCATAGTTAATAAAACTTAAGCTAAGAGAGAGCGCTCGGCTCTTCTTTCTTAATTCAGCAGGAACAGTACATCAAGAAGAACAGACAGTGGGTAAACTGAGTGAATAGCGAGAGTGATCAGGTGCGGAAGAACACCCAGGAGAAGCGGGATTGAAGTAACAGACCTGCTGTATGTTCATGTCTGCTTCTGGGTCTGAACTAACCTCGATCTGGCTGTAAGAGTCCACTGATCTAGGCCATCTTTGCAACAACAACCAAAAACGGCATTCGTTATGTTTTTGTGTCTGTTGAAACACTGATGGCAACGCGCTGTGATTTGGCCTCATCTGCGCATTTGTGCTGTATCTCCTTTTCTTGCCATGCTGAAACCCAAAGAAACTACGTGCGCACACACAACGACACGTGAGGAAATGTGATGTCAACAACAGATTTACATACTAAGAGGTGATTGGACAGGTCTTCGCACTTGCAATGAACATGAAAGGTAATCGGAAGCGTAGAAAGGCGAAACTGCTTTGTTGAGGTTGTTTTTATTAACAAACCAATATTAATAATGCATATTCTAAATCGCGGGTCACAGGAGGCACCGAACCGTGGGCGGACAACAGGGCGATATGTTTTTTTTGTTTTTTTTTTACCGAGAACCGTTGCATCCCTATTAAATACTGTTTGACTCTCTGGAAAACCATAACGCACCGTTTATTTTTTTATTTCATTGCTCTATTGTAATCATTTTGCTTGCAATTTGTGTTTATTTATATTTATGATTATATACATTTATGATTTTACAAACTTACCCAAATCAATCTAAAATCTTAATGATTTCTTTCCAATCAGAGCTATTCCAGCCATATGGTGAACTTGTATTCGTATTGCAATATACAGGATAGGCCATTTATATGAATACACCTTAATAAAATGGGAATGGTTGGTGATAATAACTTCCTGTTTGTGGCACATTAGTATATGCGAGGGGACAAACATTTGAAGATGGGTGTTGACCATGAAGTCGGCCATCTTGGATCCAACTTTTGTTTTTTCAATAGGAAGAGAAAAACAATGGTAACTTTATTCTTTCATGAGTTATTCACAAGTTTCTGACCACTTATAAAATGTGTTCGATGTGCTGCCCATTGTGTTGGATTGTCAATGCAAGCCTCCTCTCCCTCTCTTCACACACTGATAGCAACACCGCAGGAGAAATGACAGCACAGGCTTCCAGTATCCATAGTTTCAGGTGCTGCACATCTTGTATCTTCACACCATAGACAATTGCCTTCAGATGACCCCAAAGAGAAAAGTCTAAGGGGGTCAGATTGGGACCTTAGGGGCCATTCAACTGGCCCACGATGACCAATCAGGAAACTGTTAGTCTAGGAATGCTCGGACCTGACACCCATAATGTGGTGGTGCAACCACTCCCATTTTATTAAGGTGTATCCATATAAATGGCCCATCCTGTATATTGCAGAAAAACAAAATATTGCAATGTCAGATTTTTTTCAACGTCAGCTGATAGGCACTGCCATGTTTAATCTATGGTGCATTAGAGATGTTTATTAATAATATGTTGTTTATTCATAATTTTCTTCTGAATTGCATAAAAGTGTCAGTTTAACAAAAAGAGGAGTAGAGTAAACGATCTAGTAACTAAACCCATGTGTATCTTGGCTGAATAAAGCACATTGTTGAGTTATATTTAAAAATGATTATAATTGCCCACTCCATAGATATCAGCGTGTATTTTACAAACCTTAAATGTTATGTTTTGCTAGTAGTTGTGCGTATTGGAATGACTGAAACCTAAAATTATTGTTATTTGTTTAAAACACTAATAAATTATGATTTTTATCACATGCACTGCTCATCTATGCCTCAGCTTGAGCCAAAAATTTAATTTTAGTTGATGACGTGCGTTCTAATCGTGAATGTGGTTTTTCATTCACTTAAACCAAAAATCATTTATTTCATAGTAAATTATAGCAAGCGTTTCTGATTTTAGAAGCTGACTTTTTGCTGTTTTAGGTGATGGTGAGGTGGTGGAGCAGGTGATCAGTCAGCAGTCTGCAGAGAGCGAGGAGGTTCGTCACAGCGCTCTGGATTTTGCCATTCGTCAGCTTCAAGAGCATCAAGACAGACGGTCTGGCGCTCCGGGAGAGGCCGGTGTTCCTGCTCCTGCCCGTGTGCCAGAGCCGGGAACTCCCCGCAGAGGTGCCTACATATTGCAACTCTTCTAATGTTTACTTTTACAGCCATACACCTGTTTTTACACTCACTTCATTTGCATTTGTAACTATATTAAGGTTAGTTGATATTATCTATAATAATATCATTGCAGTTTTCAATCATTCATGAGTTAACAAAAAAGCATTTCCTGTTAGATGAAGCTTATTAGAATTAAAGTTCAGGCTTCTCACTTTTCTTGAAAGGACTTAAAAGTACTTGAATTTCAAACATTGATTCAAGGCCGGGAAAGTTCTTAAACACAGGTCATTGAAAGTGCTTAAAAAACTGTTGTGTTTGGTTTTATTTTAACAACTGTACTCAATTGTCAAAAACAGAACAAAAAAAAACTAAGAAATTCCTATATCGGGTAGCTCAGTGGTTAGCACTGTCGCTTCACAGCAAAAAGGTCACTGGTTTGAGTCCCAGCTGGGTCAGTTTGGCATTTCTGTGTGCAGTTTGCATGTTCTCCCTGTGTTCGCCTGGGTTTCCTCTGGGTGCTCTGGTTTCCCCCACAGTTTAAAGACAGTATAGGTGAATTAAATAAACTAAATTGGCCGTAATGTATGTGTGTGAATGTGAGAGTGTATGGATGTTTCCCAATACTGGGTTTCAGCTGGAAGGGCATCTGCTGTGTAAAACATATGCTGGATAAGTTGGCGGTTCAAAACACAAAATTATCTTATTTAATTTGCACGGAAGTGGGCTGGGTCAGTTGGCATTTCTGTGTGGAGTTTGCATGTTCTCCCTGCGTTCGCGTGGGTTTCCTCCGGGTGCTCCGGTTTCCCCCACAGTCCAAAAGACATGCGGTACAGGTGAATTGGGTAGGCTAAATTGTCCGTAGTGTATGAGTGTGTGGATGTTTCAAGAGATGGGTTGTGGCTGAAAGGGCATCCGCTGCGTAAAATTGTGCTGGATAAGTTGGCGGTTCATTCCTCTGTGGCGACCCCAGATTAATAAAGGGAATAAGCTGACAAGAAAATGAATGAATGAATTTGCATGGAAGATGTTTACACCCCACGTTTACACCATACGACTGAACTTCACCTTTATTCGGATGTGTGCTTTGACCAGTGGTTGGAAAGCTACACTCAAACTGTAAAGATTATTTACAGCCTTTGCTCAATACTTTGTTGATACACTTTTGTCAGCAATTACAGCTTCAAGTCTTTTGAATATGATGCCACAAGCTTTGCACACCTGTCTTTGGGAAGTTTGGCCCATTCCTCTTTGCAGTACCTCTCAAGCTCTATCATGTTGGATGGGAAGCAACGATGTACAGTCATTTTCAGATCCCTCCAGAGATGTTCAATAGGATTTTGGTCTGGGCTGTGACTGGGCCACTCAAGAACATTCGCAGAGTTGTTGTGAAACCACTTCATTGATATTTTGGCCGTGTGCTTTGGGTCATTGTCCTGCTGGAAGATGAGCCATCGACCCAGTCTGAGGTCAAGAGCACTCTGAAGCAGGTTTTCATTCATTGCTGCATTCATCTTTCCCTCTATCCTGACTACTCTTCCAGTACCTGCTGCTGAAAAACATCCCCACAGCATGATGCTACCACCACCATGCTTCACCGTAGGGATGGTATTAGCCTGGTGATAAGCTGGGCCTGGTTTTCTTCAAACATAATGCCTGACATTCACTCCAAAGAGTTTAATTTTAGTCTTATCAGACCAGAGAATTTAGTTTCTCTGAGAGTCCTTCAGATGACTTTTGGCAAATTCCAGGCGGGCAGCGGCTTCCGTCTGGCCACTCTACCATACAGACCTGATTGGTGGATTGCTGCACGGATGGTTGTCCTTCTGTAAGGTTTTCCTCTCTCCACAGAAGAACGCTGGAGCTCAGACAGAGTGACCATCAGGTTAGATCACCTCCCTGACTAAGGCCCTTTTCCCCCGATCACTCAGCTTACATATTCGGCCAGCTCTAGGTAGAGTCCTAATGGTTCCAAACATCTTCCACTTACTTGGAACTTGCAGAGCAGCATAATTTTTTCTGTAACCTTTCCCAGCCTTGTGCCTGGAGACAATCCTGTCTTGGAGGTCTACAGACAATTCCTTTGTTTTCATGCTTGGTTTGTGCTTTGACATGCACTGTCAACCCTGGGACCTAATATAGACAGGTGTATGCCTTTTCAAATCATGTCCAATCAACTGAATTTACCACAGGTGAACTCCAATTAAGCTGCTGAAACATCTCCAGAATGATCAGTGGAAACAAAATGTACCTGAGCTCAATTTAGAGCTTCACAGCAAAGGTTGTGAAAACTTATGTACATGTGATTTTTCAGGTTTTTTATTTTTAATAAATTTGCTACAATTTCAAAAACTCTATTTTCCCATCGTCATTATGGGGTATTGTGTGTAGAATTTCGAGGAAACAAATGACTTTAATCCATTTTGGAGTAAGGCTGTAACATAAAAAAATGTGGAAAAAGTGAAGCGCTATAAATACTTTCCTGATGCACTGTAGCTACTCTGCTATTTTCCAGTAAAAGTAGCTAGCTACTGGAACAGCTACACTTTACCATAATTAGCTGTCAAGCTAATTAAAAATATAGCTACTCCCCAACATTGGCGTTGACTTTTGATGTATTTACTCACTTGAATACTTCAACTCACATTTGGTGTGAACCCACCATAAAGAGTTTAGATATCAGCAAAAGCAGGATTATGGAAGTGAAACCTATTTTATACAAGCTTATATTCTAGAATTTGGTACTATTAAGAACCATCTAAAGTAGAGTGCAGTCAGTGGGTTATGTTTTTATAAAAGAATAAAAGCATTGCTTTGTTTGATTGCAGTGTCAGTAAACGAGCGCATGGAGGTTCAGTCTCCACCTAATGTGGGTTTGCGGCGCAGTGGGCAGGTGGAGGGAGTCCGGCAGATGCACCAGAACGCTCCACGCAGTCAGATGGCCACTGAGAGAGACCTTCAGGCCTGGAGACGCAGGGTCGTTATTCCTGAGCTGACTCCAAGTGGATATAGGTGAATTGTTTTATTTTTTTTCTCCAAAGTAGTTTTTTTAATCTGTTTGCATTTTAGACATGTGCTGGTATTCAGAAATACAGTATATTGTTGTAATGAACATTCATGATAATTGTTATCATGGATACTATAAAATATATCTAATGTTTTTAAAAAATATTAATCTTTAATTCTATAGTGCTTTTACAATGTAGATTGTCAAAGCAGTAGGGCTGGATATCGTTTAAGGTTATTTTGATACCCGTGCAAAATCGAAACTTTTAAAACGTTACCAGTGCCTGAACCAATACTTTTGAGCCACAGAATTATGGTGGAAAAATGTTTTATTTAACAAATAAACATCAATTCATAATTTATAAACTTGAATTGCATACATAAATTTCTTTTGATCATTTGTTTGCTAGCATGAATTTAAGATTTGCATTATGCAGTTAGCGTTACATTAGCTTACTACTAACCTGTGGAAAGGCTGTCATCAAAATCAGTGAACTCTTTCTAGGGTTGGTGTTTGAGTTGTCACTGAGTGCGTTTACATGGACACCAATACTCCAATTTTTATATGATTAAGACAATGCTGTGATTAAGAGTTCACCATGTAAACAGTGTTTTTTTTTAAAATCTGAATAAAGAAAAATTAAACTAAGCCGAAATTGAATTAAGACATTTGTAGTATGTATATTTTAGTGGCATAATTGAAGTGCAGTACAGACATCACCTTAAGCTGCGTCCCAAATGGCACACTATGCACTTATGCGCTTACACACTCAACAGTAAATGTATGTAGTGTTGTCCCAAATGCAACACTAATGTTTTTTTGTTTTTTTTTACAAAGCGGAAGTCAAAATTTCCCTGATGACGTTTGGCGGTTGCCAAATTAGTGAAATAAATTACCAAACCAGATAATACCTGCCATGAGTATAACCGCATTCACCATGGGGAGGCGCTATAATTACTCTCAAAGGAGAATTTTGCTTTCACAAAACAAAACAAATAAAGTTATCCAACTTGTGCGCCCGATAGCTCCGCCACTTCCGCTACGTGAGCAAAGCTGCGGTCGTTGAGTGCGTGAAGTATCCATCATTCCACACTTTATTTTACCGGTTGAATAAGTGCATTATCCGGGTAATTAAAGTGCACTAGTTATTTTTAGAGTTTTCAGTGTGAATGCACTACTTACACTATTTATGCTACAAAATGGCGTAGAATAGTACATAAGTATGCGATTTGGGACGCACCTTTAGTCAAACTGTTACCAATGTGTAGGACTTTTCGCCGCAATTGGCAACAGGATATTCCATACACACACACTGCTGTTTGACACTATTCTCTGCACCTAAAAGTCAGTAAAGCACTGCAGACCCTCGTATATGCAGAAGTTTTGTTTTATTTATTTATTTTTTTCAATTGGCGTGTGGTATCAAATTCCAACAACACATTTCCAACAGTCCTTACTTCATATTTGCATCCAATACCTCAGTTTGTCACAGGGGCATGAATAAAATGTTCCTGGATACAAGAGAAAGTGCGGTTAAAGTCAATTAATAAAAAATGAGACTACATTAAATTACATGACCATGCGTGTTGATGAATCTAAAGGGAGTCGCTCACCGGATGCGCCGTACTGCGCCCTTTACCTTAGCAACAAGAACAAACGCCGAACATCAACAGTGTCCGTAACCCTCAAAGTTGTTTAGAGGTAAATGTTTAGAGGAAAATGTTTAAAGATGGCGTGACACAATGCGTACCTGTCTGTGATTTGATTCACCCCTTGATGCTTCTTGTATTCTTGTCGCAGCAAGTGGCACCAAAATTAGGCACCCGAATTCATATGCTGATTTGGTCCACTGCATACCGGTTACATAGGTATTCGGTACCCAACCCTACAAAGCAGCTTAACATAGATCAAGAAAATAATTTAATATTTCAAATTGTGGAACATTTCAGCAATTCATTATCATTTATCATCAAAATGATTATACCTTTCTTCATTAACTCATCCTGGTTTTGTTCTAAAATCATATGCCCATATTCTTTTTCATTTTTTGAATACAGTATTTAAAACAGCAACAACAAAAAAAGAAATGTCCTCTTGCTCCAAACAATACGGTTTGGTGAAAAACTAATTGGAATTCAATACAATTTACACGGCTCGGCCTGATAAACGCCCTGGCTCGTACTGACTCGACAGTGGAACTGTGGCTATGTTTTTATTTTAGTAATCTTGATTTATCAAACAGTGCACTTGTTTGTGTCCTGGCCATTTTTCAGGCTGATCGAGTTTCATGAATGCGTAGTCTTGCTCAAAAACTCAAGATTTTCATTAAATACATTATATCTAACTTCTAGAATAAATATATTTCATGATTTCTTCATTTAGAGCACAGGAGTCGTTCAGAACAGCCAAAGGTGATGAGGAAGTGAATCTTTACAACACCAAGAAAAGGAGAGTGACCCACTCCACATTTAGGGTACGTTCTTCCTCATTGCTGCATGATGGGTAATGATGTCAATGAATGAACCTCATTAAGGTGAGATCTTTATACCTGTAGGATGATTCTGATGAAGAAGGGCCGTGCCTGAAACGTACACAGTCTCGCAAACGGCAGAAGAACCAGGAGCGCAAGGAGAATCTGGCTGAAGAGTACATTGAGTTTTCATGTGAAGAGGGAGAGGAGACGGCATCTTCAGAGGTTGCGTTTTATTCGCCTATAAAAACACAGTTGACCCATATTTGACTTGTCTGTAATGTTCCTTTTGTGTTATTGTTGCAGGCCAGTGAAGTGGTAGGCAGTGACGTTGATTCATCCGTCGAAGATGAAGAGGAATGGAAGAGTGATAGCTCAAGGTACTTGTGCTGCCATCACAATAATTGTTTCAAAGGGGAATTGTGTGAAATGCGCTGCAACATACGACTTTTGAAGGATCTGTGAACACCCTGTATTAAGCCTTCAATTCCTTAATAGTATAAAAATAAGCTCTTAAGTCTTAAAATGTCCCAAGTCTGCTTTTCAGAGGTCTTAAAAATGCAATCGAACTGACCCCTATAGAAATTTTTAATTTTTATTTTATCTACTTGAATGTCTTCGTCTGTCAACACATATCAACATAGGCAGAACCAAAATCTGTATTTATAGTCTTTGGGAGAACCCAGTAAAATACGTGCAGAGTTGCTCTCTTTTTCAAAAGACATCCTGGGATTTTTAAAAACCACAGAGTCAAGACCTTGGTTTAATGTTCCATCCTATAGAGGAATTACCAACCTACGCCACACATGATGTTACATGGGTTCCCAGTTGCAAAAAAAGACCAGTTGCAATAGCAAACATGGTAGGATGCGAATTCGAAAAAATAGAAAACTTAACTTTAACCGTACACCACACGGCTTTTAATGCCAACTGCAGACGTCTTTCGCTAAAAGGAAGCTGAATGGAGTGATGACCTAATTTAAATATGCTCGACTGCAGTTCTCATTTCATATCAGGTAAGTTCAGGCCAGAGGTGTGGACTCGAGTCATGTGACTTGGACTCGAGTCATGTGACTTGGACTTGAGTCATGTGACTTGGACTCGAGTCATGTGACTTGGACTCGAGTCATGAATTTGACTTTAGACTCGACTTGACAAAATATGAAAAGACTTGCAACTCGACTTGGACTTGAATATAAATGACTCGTGACTTTCACTTGGACTTGCGCCTATTGACCTGTAAAGACTTGATGCTTTCCATAAGAAGTCCAAAGATTAAAATTATGTTGACACGGACCGCTCTCTCTCTCTCTCTCTCTCTCTCTCTCTCTCTCTCTCTCTCTCTCTCTCTCGCTCTCTCTCTCTCTCTCTCTCTCTCTCTCGCTCTCTCTCTCGCTCTCTCTCTGTTTATGTGTGCGTGTGTGTGACAAAGAGCATGCACGCATTCGGCATGACATCCAATCAAAGCACCGCAGATTGTTTTGATTCGACAGCGTCCAACGTGATTAAGGGGCTGGAGTGGACAAAAGTCAAGCGAACGCAGAGAGACCGAGACTAGTTTATACAGTCAATGGACCGCGCCAATACTCTGTTTCTTGCGCGTGGCTCATACATTCGGTCTTTCGCGCCGTGGCGCGTACATTCGGTCTCTCGTGTGCGTATTCAGTCTCCCTTCGTTTGCTTGACTTTTGTCCACTCTGGTGCCTCATACCTTTCGTGCTTTTGCACTCCAGAGATCCTCTTGTTAAATTGGTTATCCACTGGTTATCCCAAGAATGTTGATATGGTTTCTATATTGCTACACTATTAACAATAAACGAAAAACTAAAAGGTTAAGGTAAATTCTATAATAAATACTAGTGTTTTTGAGTGTTAGGCTAGAATTATTTACAACTTGTTAATGAATGCTTCAGCATACTGTAGTATTAAGAATATTGAACTGATAAAATTAAATACAGAGTTTTACTACAGTAAAGTGTGGTGAATTGTAGTATAATTTACCCAAATTGTAAAAAACAGCACTGGGTAATTTGTTACACCTGTGGTGTTACCATAGCAACTATAGTATAACCACGACAGATTAATCGAAGTACTTTACTGTTTAAAACACAGTACATAATATGTGTGTTCAGCGGCCTTGTGGAACAGCATGTCATCAAAATGAAGAGGATGACAGGAAAAATGTCCTCCATAATCTCATCAGCAATGTGGAAGACACTAGTTCACTTTATTTTAGTTGACATGATAAAATGGGATTGATAGTGACATTTATTTTAAGAGTGAATAGTACAGTAGGCTTTAATACCTTAAGTTTTTCCTTATTTTTTATCACAGTTACATTTCTGCTTGCGTTAGTTTTGTTTAAATGTTTTTTTATTATTAGTATGGTGCACCTTTTGGATGTTTAATAAATGTTAAAAAAAAAATTATTCTTTACATCCAACGTCTTTTCCAGGGCGACCCCTGTGGCCACCCCAAAATAATTTCGCTGTTGACATTATTAATTTAAATGTACTTATGTAAATGCACAATATTTCAATAAATAAATAAGTAGCAGCCACTAATTTATTGTGGATTGATTGGTGGCACTGACATAGCTGATTCATTTCTCCACCCCCCTCCCTGATCATCGTTGACAGCACGCACACACCTTCAATATAGACAGCAATGGCAATTTATTATTTACCCTAGTGTACATCAATAGAAAAAGCAGTTTTATTAATAATGTGGCTCAAAAAGGAATATGGATAAATAATATTATTAGAGTCTGTATAGTGAGTGTGTGTGTTTATAGTAATGCCTTTTGTTCATTTGTTTGTTTTATTAATTAATTCATTATTCTTCATTCATTTTTTTAGGAATAAATTGCAATGTTTTATTAGTATTTAATTAAATGAATTAAAACCACATTATTTCACTTACTAGAAACAAAAATATAACATTACACTGAATTCATAAACTTTTTGTGTGCCACCCCAAGATTTGGTGCAGCCTCTTCTAGCCACCCCTAAGAAAATTTTCTAGTGGCGCCACTGGTCTATTCTCTGTGTCTTAAGTGTTTGAAACTGGAAATATTTCATCATATAACACAGCCAAAAATGTTATGATTTATTCAATTAAAAATTTAATATGCAAGTCTATTTTAGTATTTTGGTTATTGTTAATAAACAGTGCACCAATATAAATCATATCAAAAAGCACAAAAGGAAGAGGGAACACAAGACACAAAAGTGAGTCTGCAAATAATCTCTGAGAGCATCACACAAGGTAGAAAGCGTAGAGAAAGTTCTTCAACCTTATGTGAAGAAAACAACGTTATTGTTTGTATGAAGTAGCCTTCTTCATTGAGAGTATGTGCTACCATTTTACATTGCTGCTAGAAGGATTTGCATCTCAATCTCTTCAGCACACATGAGATTGACAAAATGACAAAATACTAATTTCACTCAATTTTACTTTGCAGCATACAAGAGTTGTTAGTGTACTGCTGCCTCATTGAGGTTGTTTATTTAATTTTGGTTAATCACAAGTTGATCATCGAAGACATAACATGGCACAACTAAACTTAATGAATTAGACGGCAGTAGACCTGCAATTTCTGTGATGTGAGGCAAAATAGACTCTATTGCGGTGGAACTCGTTCTTGTGGAATATGTGTGAAGACGAGACGCAGCACTGTTCAACACTTTTTCTGAAAATTACATTTGTATGTTATTGTATCTGAGCAATGTTCTTTCATAAAAAAAGGTTTGTTTAATTAATACAGATCTTACAACCATACAAAATCTGGATACATTTTATTTTTCTGTTAAAAAGACTCGAAAGACAAACCGTAGGACTTTGGAATTGAGACTTGTTGGCCTTTGACTTGGGACTTGACTCCGGACTTGCCTGTCTTGACACGAGACTTGACTCGGGACTTGAGGGCAATGAATTGAAATTTACTTGTGACTTGCCAAACAATGACTTGGTCCCACCTCTGGTTCAGGCTAAGCTGAATCATACACATTACTCGTTTTTGATTGCAGCAATGATTTCAGCAAAAACAGTTCAATATGGTTAATTAAACTGCAGACTGTTAAGAGCAGAATGCTTAGAATGAAATGTAAAAATGTAAGTTCACATACTCTGCCATACAGATGCAGTTCGCTGTCAGAATGCAGTTGTTTAGCTTGTTGATGATTACCCAGGCCTTGTATATGTCCATCTTTCCTTGTCTTTGGCTAGGCAGTACCTCGGTTTTTAGCAGTACATAGTTTTGAATCTGGTGATCATGGGACATTATTTCTTGCACATGACCACACAGAACAACTTTTCTCTTGTGAAGTCACTTGGAGTTTCAATGAGATGGTTGTATATTTTGGGCTGGATGCTTGGCCATTTTGTCTTATCCAATATCCATTAGGAGGGTGCTATCGCAAATGGACCTGTCAGACGAACGCCGCTGACTTTAACGTTAATTTTGCCAAATAACTGGGTTTATCGCTGGGTGACAAGCTGTTATAATATGCTGAAAGCATTATGTAAATAATATATATAATATGGAATCAATATAAGTTCTTTCTAAGACAACAACAAACTCTGTATCGCATCAGATGTCATTCCCTCGCTGTAAATGCTAGCCATTTTTTTTCTGCAACCTCGCTGCACGCTTATCCTGAATATTTACAAACTGGTAATTCATCTATATTGGGGCATTAGGTCCAGCATGGTCTACTGGTTGAGCACCCCCTGCTGACCTCTCTTACACCCCTTCTGGCAGCAACCTAGCTTTCTCATGTGGTCTCCCAACCAGGTATTAACCAGGCGCAGCCCTGCTTAGCTTTAGTGTGTGATAATGTGAGAGGTGTGGAAAGCTAACTGCCAGACATGGTTTTGCCACTGGTTGCCACTGCACATGTTGGGATATTGCATAAAAAAAAAAGTTTAATTGGAACACCAAGATGCACATACATTTTGAAATGCGCAAAAGTGTGCACTGATGGCCCGTTTCCACTGAGTGGTACAGTACGGTACAATACGGGTCACCTTTATCAGGCTTGCGTTTCCACTGCTAAAAGGGTTCCAATGGTACTCTTTTGGTGGACGTGGTGGATGACAAAAAGTTTCAGTCGACGTCATTCTCGCTCGAGGAAATGTCAAAGTAAAGCTGTACGGGTCGTTCGCATATGAGAAGCACTTCTCACAAAACAGATGCTTTATACACATAAATACTTGTGTATAAATGTTCATTACTAACCTTTCTTTGAACATGATTTGATTATAACTGCAGATCAATGATTGTAATGTCTGCAATTATAATAAATAAATAAATGCAACGTATATGAACACATACAGCCCTTTACAGTCGCTGATATGTTACCAATTACAGAAAACTACACACAGCATACATTTAGTCCTTATTTGGGTTCAAAAACAACACGCAACATATAGCCTACAGTCAGTGCAAACCTCTCGTCTGTGTCTTTAATCTTCACCAGCACATGTAGCCTCTAGTTTGAGAATATTTCCGTCATTCCGAGTTCATAATAGTCCAAAAGGTGTTGATAATAGTTAAACATGGCAGTTTGTTCATGTTTCAGGTTGCTGAAACAATCATTTGCTGCTTTGTTTTTTCCAGCTTGTCCTTAGTTTTTTCGCTCGTCAGTCTCGCGTTTGTTCGTTTCTGAAAGGATTGGATGTCAGAAGCACCTCAACAATCAATCACACATTATTATTATCAGCTCAAGAAGTTCGCTATTTCAAATATAGATGCGCGGCGAGCTCATACAAGAAAGCAAAACCGCTTGCGATTTAGACGGCCTATTATTCTGTTCTTCATCTTGTCTTTGTGGCTGTTTGTCAAGACGACGACAAGGTCTGTTTGAGCTCTGGTCGACCATGGCTCACTATTATATGCATATTTTATTATGGTGTAATGTCTTGGCTGTGTTTTTAAAAAATGGCGGTTCTTTGTTTTCATTCTCCTGCTTGTTGCACGAGCGAATGACGTATCTCTGTAAACCTTTGCAAAGAGTACCCAAAAAGTGGTATGGTATGGTTCGCTTTTAGGTACCTTTTAACAGTGGAAACGGCCATGAAAGCATACCCAACCGTACCGTACCACTCAGTGGAAATGGGCCATGAGTAAGAATGTAGATAAACTACAATGGAAATGCATTTACAGAATAAGTTTCAGCATGCGCAATGAAAAAAATGATGAGAATTTTGTTTTTAACAGACTATGTGATAAAAATGGTTGCGATTATGACAGCAATATTGGACAAACCAGCAGACTGACCTCATTTTTAAATATCTGAAATGTTGTTTTGTATATTCTAAAATCTCTCAGCCAAAGTCTGTCATCAAGTGGTTCAGTATATTACCTCCCAAAACAGTGTCTGCGCACCCAAACAATCGTCTTTTACCTCCAAATGTCACCGCACATTCGTTGTGTTTTATTTTTGTAATCAAAGTAATTTATTATATATTTGGGGAAAAAAATGCCCACAGTGGCTTTCTCTTCAACAACAAATTCAGTTTTTCTTTTTGATATTCAGTGCCAGTTTATCAGGAAGTGACGATTTTGTTCTCTTTGACTCATTGGATGGAGACAATGCTTTGTTCAGAAATATTTTATGGGATATTTTTGCCCATCTTTGGATTGAAACATGTGAAGCCATTTGTTTATCATGTCTTTTGAGAATGCAAAAATCAAGACTGTGTTCTTTGCTAACAGTCATTATTTTTGGATCTCAGTTTAGTGCTGATGATGAAAAAGAAATAGAGTCTTTCATACAATGCTTTCAGTCTATATTGCCATCTCTGTTAATCTAATGGTTTCCAATGCCTCTTTGTTCATAACTAAAGCCGCTCCTCCAGTGATTATTCCGACTGGATGGCTGATGCAGGAATAAGTTTGCGAACGTCAGATTCTTCTAGACGCCGCACTACCCGCAGGATCAGCAGCTCTGAGGAGGAGGAAGAGGAGGAGGAGGAGGAGGAAGACGAAGAGCCAGCAGATGAGGAGCCCGCTGTAGGTGAAGAGGAAACGTCATCCCCTAGAAAGCACAAGAAAGCCAAAAGCAAAACACCAAAGGTATCTTACAGGCCTTGCAGCATAGATATTGTCATTTGTGGTCAGTTAGATAGTTAATCATGTACAAAGCAATAAAAACAAAAGAACATGCACACAAATTTAAAATACCATGATAATGTCTTACAAGTTCTTACATCGTCCTTTTAAGCAGTGATTCTCAATCCTGTTTCTCATGACCCACTCACATTTTGCTTTTCTCTGTTGATTATAGCTTGATTCAGATAACCAGACTATTAGAAGAGAGCTCTATACGTACTCCATACTGTTCCCTACATAGGGCCCTATCGTACACCTGGCGCAGTAAGGAGCAAGACGTGTTTGCCCCGACGGGTTGCTATTTTCAGACCAGAGCAACAGTAATTTTCCTGTTTTCCGCCACGTTGTTTAAATGTCAAATCCATTTGCACCACTTTGTGGACTCATGGGTGTTTTGGTCTTGAAAAAAGGTGTGTTAAGGCGCATTGTTAGCCCATTGCTATTTTGAGGAACTGAAATAGTCTGTGCAATAGACCAGCAAAAGTCCAGTGCTCTGCGCTGGTCTAAAGTCCAGCGCAGAGCACGCTAGTTGTGCGCCTAGCTTAAACATTGCTTAATGTACATGCAGGATGTACAGCAATACACAAATATCTTTACAAATAAAAAAGAATTAAAGGATTAAAATGTTACAAAAATTATTACTTTCTACATGAATATAAAAACCACTTCCTCCATGCTGTCACCGTAGGGGGCCTTTTTCAGTTTATCATGACAACTTGCTTTTGTATAATGTTATTATTATTAGTATTATTTATTAAATACATATTTATATTTGTTTTCCCAAAAACAAGCTTAGATTTGTCCAGCTGTCAGGTTTTGGACCATATGGGGCATAGCACGCATGTTTGGATATAATAGTTTTAGACCGCACTTCGTTATTATTGTTCATTTATTATTTTGCTGGAAATTAGAACTGAATTTAGAAATAGTTTTAAAACAAATGTTTGTGCTTAACAAACTAAATGAATTATGTAGGCTGATGGATGTCTTCAGTGGAGTGCGTACAACACTGTTTCCTTATCCAAGAAAGAGAAAGTGAAAGTTAAGGCTCATTCTTTATCCTTGCACTGCATATGCTCTGTTTTAACTGTTTTCTCACTAGTGAAGTATTCAGTTTTTCCACTAACAAAGTCCACCATGTAAATAGCCAGTGCATCATGGCGCAACACAACTGACTCTTAAAAGGAATGGGAGATGAGACTCTGATTGGTTTTTATGTCTTCTCTGAGCAGCTTAGTACAGTATAGTTTTCTTTGGTTCAACTCAGAAAGTTGCGTTCAATGTCAGTTTTTTTTAAAGAAGCAACATGGGCTGTTTACATATCGCACTTTTTCCACAGTTCATTATTTCAAATGTAGATGTGTGCAAATGGAAATGTGGACTGGCTCGATTTGGCCATCGGAAGCAGGATTACAGACTCTGAGGAGCCAGACAGGTCAAACACCTGCAGAGCAAAGTTAAAAGATTAACTTTGTAAAGTATGTATTAAATACATTTTTAAAGACAAAAATAAAGGACGTTTTTGCTAAAATTTTCGTTAGTTTCAGTCGTTTTTTATGTGCACAATACAAATTCAGTTAGTTCTAGTTAAAAAAACAACTCGTTTTTTATTTTTATTTCAGTTAACCAAAATGATTTTCAATTTTAGTTTTCGTTTTTTTCGTTAACTATAATAAACTTGGATGGTCAGCTTTGGTCCAGCTAGTTGGTTTAGTGTATTCTGCACGTCTGAGCTTGTTGGCCAAATTGTTATCCTCTACAGAATGTAGAGCTTCAGCTGGCAGAAAAGATTGCTCTGATTGGATTTCAGCTACAAATAAGAGTGTGAGATCAAAAAAACTGAAGTAGCAAATAAACAATTCATGCCAAGAAGGAACAAAAAGAGACCAGCTGTAATTTTGATACGTTTCTCAAATTTTTGCAAATTATATGTATTAGATTATCAGATATATTTGCAGGAGCGAATCTCCACGAGTACTGTAAAAATGAGACTAAATGCTTCTTCGTTTGCGATTTGCACATGCGCATTGGACGTTTTGGTATTCTTTTGTGAATTAAAAAAAGAGACTACTTCCACCTTCGGGTGCGTAAAGACATATCCTCTCATGCACACTCTCAGTTGATTGGGCTGCAGTCCATTTGGTGTGTTCATGCACTGCTTCTTGGCCCAGACAAAATAACACCGTTGGGTTTCATTAACGCTAGTTTCTTGGCATCAGCTTGATGTGTCCCAGGCTTTACACAGTGGAAATAGACATAAATGCATACTGTTCTTTACAGAACCATACCACTTAGTGAACAGGCCATAAGTATCAACTTTGTATAAGCGCCAAATAGTCATTTAGCACTACAATGCTTGTGGCAACCCAAGTTCGATTGCCAGATCAAGGTCCTTTGCTGATCCTGCTCCTCTCACTCTGCACATCCCATGCTTTGCCGTCTCCTAAAATTGAAGAAACAATGTATCAAATTGTTACTAAAGATTTGTTTTAAACTCTTTAGATATTTTTCTTGACTAGTACTCAATCTTTTTGTTTGTTTTCATGGAAGTATGGTTCAAAAATAATAAATGGATTTTTTTTTATCCTTAGCACCCTAAACCACGGCCATCCATTAACAGAGAGATATCGAATGAGTTCCGTCCTCCAGCATGGATTACTGACGTCATTCCCCGAAAGTCCCCGTTTGTCCCTCAAATGGGAGACGAGGTATAGAATAAGTTTCTCTCATCTCATCTGTATTAATGTGCAACTGATCCATGTCTAAACCCACTGTTGTTTATATCCATTATTTTGGACAAAGGTCATCTATTTCCGTCAGGGTCATGAGGCATATGTGGATGCAGTCTGTCGGATGAACCTGTACCCCATAAACCTAGACAAACAGCCATGGAAGAAGATGCAGTTAAGAGTAAGAGCAAAATTTACCAAAATTATAAATTTTTTTAGAGTGCAAGTTAATAGAACACTCCACATTTTTGGAAATAGGCTAGCAACAAACAATCGATGTTATACGGCACTGATCATCAACTGGTGGCCTTCTGAGCCGTTCACTCCGGCCTGCGACTGGATTCCAAAATTGAGAGGATCAAAAAGAAAATAGTGGTCCACACTATTAATGCAACTAAAAAAAACAACAATTGAGTCTCTTGTCAGAATAACCACCATTTATGACTATAAGGCTACACTTCGAAATGAGGACAGACTCAGACAGACCATGCGGCGTTAAACATTTTTTGTTTCAAACAAGTTTTAGCATAAATGAAGACCGGGTGGGGTGTAGGCGGAGTGCGCGCGACCTGTGTGAGAGGAAGAGCAAGGAGGGATGCGGTGGAGAGAGGTGTGCAACGTATTTGAGGAGCGGGAGTAAGACACACGATTTCCTGGAGATTATCGTTTGTTTGCGGGCGTCCAGGAGTCTCTATGCAGAACTTCCGCGAGACGTGGGACGTCTGCCTCAGGACTAAAAAAAGGAGGAAAAACTATCTGGCACAACTTAAAATAGCAATGCAAGTAAATAACCTGGTACCAGAACAAGACAGGACACAAATAATGTTCGCACATCAAATGAAAAGTTAAGTGGGCTTGAATTCAAATCACAATGCTGAAACGGGCTACTCACAGTGCTTAATCAATGGCTAAAGTTACATTTCCCCTTGTTGACTTAGCCTAATTGAGTTGAGGAAAAATATCTATCACTCCTAGTGGTTGACTGTGATATAGGTGATAGGAGCCTGAATCAAATGCCTTCAGTTTTGTAATAAAATTGAAAAAGTATAAACATTAAACATAATGTTAAACCAAAATGAGATTTTTATTAGATTTTCTTCTTGGGGGTCCGGCCTAGTCTAGTAAAACTCTAGCCCTCTGACAAATATAGTTGATGACCCCTGTTATACGCTTTTTTGTTTTTCCATTTACATCTCATAGCACCTAATCTTTTGAAATCATAAATCCTAATTTTTTTCCAGGATCAAGAGTTTGTGAAAATAACTGGGATCAAATATGAAGTCTGCCCTCCAACATTATGCTGTCTGAAACTGGCCCAGATTGACCCTGGAACTGGCAAAATAACAGACCGATCCTTTTCCATAAAGTAAGTTGATAAGACATGATGTTGTATATTGCGTAAATGTTGGATATCTGATAAACATTTGGTTTTTAGATGAAGCTTAGATTTTGAAACACTTTTTTTTTCGTTTCTTTTTTTTAGATATCATGATATGGCAGACGTAATAGATTTTCTGGTATTACGTCAAAGCTACGATGAGGCGCGGAACAGAGTGTGGACTTCGAGTAAGTTGGAAGAATGACCTGAGAATAACTTTATAGTGTTAGATATACATGATACTATCGCATGGGGGTGAGGCAGTTTTATGTTTATGTATGTATAATATTTTATTATTATATTTAACCATATCTAAACATAATAACCTTTCAGCTGATTTTTTAAAAACCTTTAATAACCTACTGCATTTGCATTCTGTTTGATCTTGGACAATAATTCAACCAATGCAAATCACTGCGCTCTTACAGCTAAAGAGATCTAAATTCTTTTAAACAAGACTCGATGCAACAGTGTGGTGCGGGACATTATTTGATAGTGACTTCGGGTTCATGCCGTTATTTCCGCAAAATGGATATACATGGATGAAAGCAAATGAAATTATATCTACGCATGGAACAAACAACGCATTAAGGTCCTTTCAGACAGGAGGTAGGTGGAGGACTCGCCGCCCGCACGTAATGTTTTTGTTCAGTTGAGCGTGGCGCGGCTTCAGGTCTGATGATCATCACAAAAGTAATCATCAACAGTGTCACATTTGTATTTGCTAAGATCTAACACAATGTTGCGTTTGGCATATGTGTGTATTGTTTTCTGATAAGAGAAATAGTTAAATTTTTCACATGGCTGCGGCAAGTCGGCAATAGCTCTAATATTAAATAGCGTATTTGACCTACAAAACTTTTCGCTGAGCTCAGTAAAACATTCTTTGAATAGTTATTAATAATTGTTCAATAATTTCTTAATGGTAAAATCCAGATTGTAATTTAATTTCATATAGGCTAGTTTAAATAAATAAATATATATATTAATAGCCTATATAAATAAACATAAGCCTAACATACATTTTAAATAAAATACATAGGCTATTTTCTGAAAAAAGCGCATGTCCGTGTTTATCATTCCATCAAATTAAATACAAGTAAGACAAGTATGTATATTCGGTGTATTTAAAGCAATGCATGCACTGAAATAAAGGCTATAGGCCACCTTTAAACTTTAATAGGCTATTAATACCGGATATAAAAGATCAAAAACTTTTTTTGTGAAAGCAAAAGAGAATCTTGCGGGAGTGCTGTTATAAAGGAGACTCAAATGACCTACGATTGTGTATTACCGCAACACGTTTTATTCTGGAACATTTGAGCTTGTTTCAGAGTTCTTTCATTTTCTTTTTCAGTTGTTTCATTTTTAAAAATCAATTTATTTAACTTGTTTGTTAATTAAATCCAGTTTTGTTATTTAGGCTATTATTTTTATGCAACAAAGTTGCAAACTATTTTGCTATGAGATGTGTCTGTGGCCTCACGTGCAGTGCAGCACACTTATTAACTGCTGCTGAGAGAAAGAGAGAGAAATAATAAATTTTTGTCCGAAAATGTCAGTTAAGTGATGTTGATGTGAACAGCTGAAGCTTACTAATTATTTATAGTTCATTTATTATTAATGATGATGATTTAAAAAATAATATTATTAAATTTATTCAATAATGCGATTAAAACATGTAATAAGTCTACATCACCTAATGCGAAACAAGCCAAATATCGTTTTTAAAATCGTCGTAGGTCTTAGCCTTTGCCGATATCTTTGCCTATCGTCGATACACAATACTATCGTCTATCGGCATAACCCTATAACTTTTATATAGTTGTACCCTGTATCAATTTAATCATTGAGTAATCTGCAGACATAAAATACGTCTGTTCTGATGTTCATGTTGTGGTTCTTCTAGATGACCGTTTTCGCTCTGTGATCGATGACGCCTGGTGGTTTGGGGCCATCGTTTGCCATGAGCCGTATCAATCTGAATACCCAGACAGCCATTTTCAGTGCTTCAAAGTCAAGTAAGCCCCAACTTATTATTGGTTTGTGTGGACAGAGTCTTTTGAAAAGACCTCTGTACATAATGTTCTGTTGTTTTGCAGGTGGGACAATGGCGAGACCGAAAAGTTGAGTCCATGGGATGTGGAAGCTATTCCTGAAAATGGTACTTCTGGCTACTTGAGTTTTATCTTAAACCCAATGCACATTTTGCCATTTATAGAGGGATAATTTATAATGACATTGTCCTAAATGCAGTGTGTTTACTCTTGCTTTTCTAAAGGTTTCGTATGCTTCAAACGAAATTGAAAAAATTATTAAAATTACACCATTTTAAGAAAAATCAGTCCAGAATGAAAATGATTTTGAGTTTTTGAGCCAAACGTTACCTGAGCAACCTCAAGATGGGAGCACCCATTAGTGACTTCAGTCACAACAGAGAGCGTCAGGCGGCTACAAAGTTGTTGCTAGTGTGAATGAGCTCAAGCTCGCTTGCTCCAATTGGTGTTGTCAATCTGGCAACCTGCATTTACATAGAGACGCCAGAAAAGGGGCCATTCCAATATTTTGAATTTAGGCTGTACCCAGTTCAACCACAACTGTCAATCCTATTTATTGCACATTTAACCACTAGACTTCAAGGTTTTGGTTCCGGTTCCTGCCTGTAGCCACAGGCCGTTTTGGCCAATCAATCAGTTGACCTCTAGTTATGTTGGCTTATGAAATCTAACATACATTTATGCTAAGACGTTTTAGTTTTAAAACACATATGTTTTGCTACGGTTACGCCTTCCGTTCACACTACCCCAGAGTTTTCGAGCCCCGAAAACTGAGCTTTTTAAAAATGCTGAAGAAGCTGTTTTCGCAACGCTGCTGCTCTGTGTCAGTGTGGATGGGGAAAAACTGAGACATCTGAAAATGGAGGCGTGGCTGCAGACAGTCGGGTAAAAACAGTGTAGGCTACTTATAACCTCATTCGCATCACCCTGGATGCATTGTTTCACGATCTTAACAATAAAATGAAAATATGATATGAGGAACTGCCTATTTTTATTTTGATATTAACTTAACAGACACTAAAAATGTTGAGGCATCGTGTAGCTACACGTTTATATAAGCGTCATCTTCACTGTATGCAGATTTATAACTAAACGGAGCTTATAACATTACTGCCTCCTTTCATTTTCTTTGAAAAGTATGAAGCATACCCTCTCTTTTTCTGGATATCAGTTTTAATAATCAATAATGGCTATTATAAAGGTATAACGCACAATAAGTTTTTTACAATATAGGTAATAATGGCAAGCAATCAGTCAATATGCAGAATCTGTGTAAAACTCATTACCTGAGAACAAGTCATAGATTCAAAAGATCATTAGATAGAGAGAAGATGAATTAAATATTACATTTGACTACTATAGTGAGATGAAATCCAGCAGAAGATCTTTGATGAACTGTCCGACCTGTGCTGCTCTCACCAGGGGAGGTGTGCTCAAAGCCTGGAGCTCAGACACGTGCATATGCTGCAACGCATGCCAGAGTGTGTGTGGTCACGTGATGTGCATTTTCAGTTGTATAGTGTGGACAAAGAGCTGTTCTGAAACGCTAGGTGAAACACCAGTGTGAACGTTGAGAATTTTCATTCTAAAACGTTTTGGTGTAAACGGGGTCTTAATTTGTCCAAAAGCTGTGTACTGTGTTGTGGTTTATTGCTGTATATTTTAAGACTGGTCACACTTACAGTTGTCCAATAAATAATTTAAGCATTATTTTTTCAATAATAAATATGGCAAGCCAATTTTACATTACGTCGAAGTCAGTTTTTGACTGTCAGAGACATCAGGGTTGATTTATATCCTTAAAACTGGCAAGAAGCTTTGACGTATCATCACTCCTAGCTGTCAATCAGATTCATAGCAACAAAACAGACTAACCTAGCAACCATTAAACAACAGCAATATCTCAACATCAGAACCTAGTAAGGAACTGGGTATTGGCTCGATTGACTCATGCTAGCAAACTGGCCTTCCTTTGTGCAACACATGCTAGCAGCGATTGGCTACATGCTAGAAATTCTTACAAACTATTAGGATTTGATCAAACGTAAATCAGGCTTGCCAATTAACCAGCAAGCACCTAGCAACATATTAGCAACCACTTTGCTTCCTGCCAGCTGTCTTTGAGTCCCAGCCTAGTCAAAGAGCTTAGAATGACCAAGAGACGACACTCAATAGAACATTCCATTGCAACAGCAGTGCCCAGCAACAGCCCCGGAATCCGCCATTTTGAAGTGAAAGCGATTGGCTGCCCATTGGATCTTATTGCTGTTGCGATGGCAAGCAGCTGCTTTATTTTTTATTTATTTATTTAAAAAGCGCATTAAAGCTGAGATACAACCTAAAAGACGAAAATACAACACTTACTATCACAATCATCAGCACTTTTAATAGTCTATTTTACAGACTTGTAATATGCTGTTGTTCTATTGGAGTTTTCATTCCAAAATGGCCGCCCGCGCCATCTAGTGGCTGTTTCCCAAACCGCACTATAGTGTCGCCTCTTGGTGATTCTATGCTCTTTGGCCTAGTCATGTTGTCTTTCTCAAGCCAACATCAAAGTTTGTCAAGCAACTTTAGCTTCTTGTTTGAATAAAGCTGTTCATTCAGGAATGGCTTTATATATTGCAGCTGAACAGCCGGAGTCAGCAAGTGCGGGTGTACCAGTGACGGATGAGGAGATGATTGATATCCTGTATAAACCTCAGACGGGTGAATGGGGGGACAGGGGTCGGGAACAAGAAAGTGCACGAATCATTGCAGGAATAGAGCAGCTTATGACTGTGGGTATGTTTGATTTTGCTGTTCTTCTTTATTTTTTGTCCTAATTTTTCCATGAACGCTTTTTTTACTTTATCATTTCGGCAACGAATTTTAAGGATTTTACTCACCATCTTGTCATTTCAAACCCATCAGACTTTTGTTAATCATTGGGATGCAGATTCTTTTTTTTAAACGCATTCATTTCTGGTTTTTGCTCATCCATTCAGAATTCATATATTTAACATTATGAATATGAATCAGTTGGTGTAATTTAGTCTGAAGATGGAGCTCATGTGAACAAACCACACTGGTTCTCACTAGTCAAGCAGAGGTTTAGCTGCGGAATATCTTTTATCATGTGCAATGCAGATTGATCAATGTTTCCGTGACTAAAAGCCTGAATTAAAACATTACGTCTGTCCAGCATTTAAAGTTATTGTGATTTTTCAAAACAACATTTTATGGATTTTAAAGTATGGACAAAATTGGCTTGGGAATGTTACAAATATTTTTATTTGTCTTCCAAAATTAGACAAAAGACATCCAGGTTTGAAATGACTTGAGGGTGGGTAAAACATTTAAAAACACATATATTTTTTGTGAGCTGCTTTAAATGTGATTTAAAATTTCATTTTCTGTCCTTTTCAACAGATATTACAGCACCTTTCTCTGGGCCGGTTGACCTCACTCAGTATCCTACATATTGTACTGTCATTGCATATCCCACCGATCTGAACACCATCAAACTGCGGCTCAAGCACAACTTCTACAGGTTTGTAGCTTAACTGGTTTAGCCCACTTAAAATGAAATTTGTAATCAGTCCTTCATCTCTGTGAATTATCTACACCAGGGGTATATGTGTATATATATATGTGT
>CAIGQZ010000692.1:5873406-5886424 GCA_903798205.1 Danio tinwini
ATGTATATATATATATGTATATATGTATATATATATATATATGTGTAAATATGTCTTGATAACATAATCCATATTGTTTGCAATTGTTTTAGAAATGTAGCAAAATTACTGCTGGCTTTATTTTCTTGACTTGAATGGTTTAATTTGGTAGGTAACTTTGTTCTCCGCTTTGATTCATTGCTGAATAAACAATTAAATTGCTCATTAGCTGATTCTTAATGATGAATCAGGCCAACTCGATCTGACATTAACCCAACAAGAGGAATAATCTCAAGGTTCTTGTATTTTGAAATGCAATTAAAAGTTCAATAATATATTTTAGGGAAACGCTATGCTTTAAAATAATTCTAAATTATACAGGTAAACTGTGTACGAAAGCCAAAACTGGAGGTATTCTCTGTCTTTTTTTGCATGAGATAAGTCTGGCAGCAGCATTTTGTACTAATACTTCCTAGGGATGCTCATTTTGGTTAATTTTGCCTACCGGCAACCACAGCGCTCATTAACCAAATATTAACCATTAACTGATCAGATTAATATTAAATTATTACTTAATTGACGTGTCTATTTTGTGTCTGACACATTAAATGTTGCATTTTAAAAACTGATTTATTTTAACAAACGAACAGCAGCACAGAACATAACAGAACATCTTCATGCACCTGCAGTCTTTCCAACAGCATAGAAATTGGAATAAACTAAATAAAAAAATATAATAAATAGGCCTGCCTTTATCACTTAAATGACCAGTTTAGATAACAAAACGAAAACACTGACTGAATTCTTTTAAACAGTCATACGCTGTTTTTTCCAATCATGTATTTTTTTTTCTTCATCAAATAAAAATAGCAGGCTACATCAAATCGATCGCTCTATGGGAAAATATGCATTTAACTAATGCTCTGCTATAATTCTTATATCACAAACCTCTGTCAAAATTTTTAATAGAAGACATTAGTTTAAAGATTATGTCTTGAGCATTTGATTTTTACCCTAGAGCTTGTGTGCTTTTATTTTCCTGTTTCACTTGCGTTTTTTTGCAAGTGCTGCACATGATGAAAGACAAAGACAAGGCTCATATGTTGACTTTGTAAGTATAGGCTACCTTAGCATATAACAATTTTGTTTTTGCATATAATATTGCTTTAATTAAATGGAATGGGACAAATGTAGAAATAACAAATTGTATAAAGTAAATCCATTTGTAAATGAAATAAAAAATTACCATTTTGAAAGTAGACATGAACAGGTTGTCCATACGAGATGTAAAATCGGACACTCAAGACTTACACACGCATATTTATTGAAAGTGGAAGAAAAGCCTATTTGTGACTCGTGTAAGAATATTTTGACGATAAAACGTATTTTAATAGAATGTGTATTTCTAAATGAGGTTAGAGAATGGTTTTATTCTGGAAATATTTTAAGTGAAAGATGGCTTCTGGAGCAATTTTAGAATATTTATCCTTAAACTAAAAGATTGTATATGACTCTTTTTAGTGTTGTTGCTAATTGTGTACTTTTTGTTGTTTTTTTACTATGTTTGTTAAGAAACTGATCTGATTATATGATTATATTGTATATTTATTAGTATATGTTTTTGCCATGATTATAGCCAATGCTGCTGATATGGCATTAAAGTCTAAATAAATAATAAATATTGCATTAATTTGCAGACATATTTTAGCCATAAAAGGAAAGCCTCAGTTTGGTGCTAGTTTTTTCGTTATGAAATGATCATGAAAATCATTAGATTTGTTTGAGCTGGAGCACGCTCTGATGGAGAGAAAATCCGGACACTCTGACTTGTGGCCAGCTTGTTTCCAGCGCAGCGCACATTTCAGAAAATTTAGTTTTGTGGCTTTTTTCTCCAATTGTGCAAATAATCGGAGGTGCGCAGATCCAGGACAGAGCCAATCAGCATCAGTGCTGGTTTGGCATCAACTCGTCTGTGTCCAGCAATATCCTTTTATTTTGCTGCTTTGGCAAACTACATCTGTTGGCACGTGTGGTTGCACGTGTTGCCGTCCTATGAGTTTACAAATACGTGTTGCACATTTATGCAGCCAGATATTTAAAAAAAAATAATAATTTTAATAGTTTAACTGGTACCATTAATCTGTAAAAACGCACCCTTTCAGTTAATGGTTAATCTGTTATCATGAGCATCCCTAATAATTGTACATTGCCGTTATGCATTTGGTTAAGTGGGTGTACAGTACAGACATTATCACTGTATTTCTTTTTTTGGAATTAGAGATTGTGTAGCCTGCTTTTGTTTTGTTTTAATGTCTCTTTCTTTTGTTTTTGTTTTTTTTTTTTTAAAGGAGGCTGTCTGCACTAATCTGGGATGTAAAACACATTGAACAAAATGCCAAGACCTTCAATGAACCCCGCAGCAAGATTGCACAATCTGCAAAAATTATAACAAATGTTCTTATTAAGTTCATAAGGTTGGTTCTGAGCAGTTGTTTCCAAAAATTCACTTAGTTGTATTTCAGTTATTTATTTGTGTGCTGATCTGTAACTTAACCATTTTATTCCCAATACGATGGCAGTAAACTTCACTGTACAGACATTATGGAGATCTATAATGCTGTTGAGAACATGGAGTACTCTGACGATGAGGTGAGTTTGTTCTGCTTGATATCTCATTTTGCTGGAAAACACAATATTGATTCAGATGTTGCTTTTAGGAAATGGATGACATTGATGCACCGGGAACCTCAGCCGGACAAAGACTTCGCCAGGTAGTGCAAGACATATGTTTATTTATAATACTTTATTAGCATAATAGCAGAGTGGAGTACTTAGAAAGAATTGGGGACATACATTTCTTCCCATTCAAACACCTTCTCTTGATTTTGACAGCCATCAGTGGATGTTGTGCTGGACAGGGATGCTTGGAAGGACCATTGTAAACGTTTACTGGACTACATGTTTGAGTGTGAGGATTCGGAGCCTTTCCGGGATCCCGTAGATCAAAGCGATTATCCAGTGAGTCTCTAAAAACAAACTAAAGGATAAATGTTCAGGAAAGGGTTTTCTTTCCTAATCTTGAGATTCTGATTTAAAACTGTCAGTAATAATAAATAAGCTGCTTGCTTTCATCAGCTGTTCATTTGATAGCATAATTGTATTCTTATTAGGGCTGTGCGATTAATCGAAATCGAATCGCAATCACATTTTGAAACGTTGAGATTAGCTAATTGCAAGAGGCTGCAATTATGAAATGTATATGTATCATTTAATTTCCCCCACCTAGAGCAAATGCATGACTGCTGAATGTGTGTGACAGTCTTACAAGCTAACTGAGTGAGCACACTTTTGTTTTGCCCAATCAAAATTGCGCAACCAACACTATGCGGAACGGTCACAATAAAAAAACAAAAAAACAGGAAAGTGCGAACAAGTGGTATGATGGCGTCTGCCCATTCAGAAGCATTATTAGACAAATTAATATCAAAGAAAACATTACCTTGGTAATATGGGAATATCTTGGTTTCAAAGTCACAGACACCGAACAAAAACAGGTTATTTGTAAGAGCTGTCGCAGAATTGTTGCCAATTGTTGGTATACACTTCCGCCTCACATATTTTTGCCATTTTGCAGTAATACAGCTAACATTGAATGTTGTGATATTTTGTGTAGCAACTGTGATAATTATTTTGTTTTTAGACAATATAAGCTACAAAAAACCATGTTTGTTTTGCTGAGTGTTCTTTATTTTTATAATTAGAATTTGTTTTCGTTTTTATAATGAGCTATATCTCCCTAATTTTATTTGTGCTTACTGTTTTCTCTAGAGAAAAAAATGAGTGTTTATTTTCTGAATATTTAAAAACAAATGTAAATAAATCTTGGAGATAGTTAATATCTTTTCAGTTCCTTTTTTAACTAATACTCACTGCATTTTAGCAGTAAGAAGCTACCATAAAAATTATTGAGCTGGACTACAAAATAAAATCGCTAATCAAATCGAAATCAAAATATCTGTCAAAAAATTGCACAGACCTAATTCTTATTCTTCTCACCAAATGAAAACATTTGTTTGGTGGCTGTGAATCTTACTATTCTATAACAATTGCTCTATAGAAATCTAGTATTTTTTTTGTTGTAACATTGTATTATATTAAAAGAGCCTGGGGTCAAATCGACCCCTAGGATCACCTTGGTTACAAAATGAGGACAGGACATTGAAAAAAAATTGCCATGTTAATTTTGTTTACAGAGTAGTCCACATTAAATTAGGAAAAATCATTAAATTTGAGTCATTATATTGTTTTTGCTCATGTCAAATATTTAGATTCAACGTCTAAAGTTAAATGGCTTAGTTTAATGCTGTGTTCACACCAGACGCAGAAGCGTCAATCGCGAGTGATTTACATGTTAAGTCAATGCAAACGCGCGAATAGACACCCTGCAGCGTGATACGCGCAAACAATGCAAATGGCGCGGCGTGAATTGAGCGTTTTGCAAGTTTGACGCACTTAACGCTCAAGTCGCGCAAATCGCTCGAGTTCAAAAATCTGAACTTCTGCGGACATTCGCGCCGCGTTAACCAATCAGGAACCTGCTCTTGTGGGGGCATGATTGTGACATAGCACCTTTTGTTGGTGTCACGGAAGAAATCCTCAAGCCGACACCGACAACAGTTCATCAAACTGGGCTCAGCTCAGTCAGAAGCACCGCTGAAAGCCTCTGTCATCCAGGTTAAGTTTCTGGAGGAGTTTTGAGCTCACAGAGCTGGGTGCACCTCTGAAAGTATCTAGTGGACTCAGACACAGCTCCAAACGTATCGACGCTATTTTTCAGCCTTCATAAAGCACATAAACACAGTTATTTTATCAATAAAATCCATGTTAGCCATTTAGCAACGAAGCTACAGTCCCCGGGCAGACTGAAGCCGTGCTGATGACGCGAATCCGCGTCTGTTCTGAAGTGAATTTGACGCGCGAATGAAGCGGATGTGATGCGCGAATGAAGCAGAGTATGATATGCGAATGAAGCGAGTAAACTCAAATGTTCACGCATCTATTTACGAGCAAATATCGCAATTTATCCGCACGTTCCACGTCTAGTGTGAACGCAGCATGAGGCTAATGTGTTTTAGGGAGTGTGCAATGGGTTTTAAAATATCGAAATTAGATGTTTTGTCCTTTTTATTTTATTAAAGAATTATTTCATAATTAAAATATATAGTTTTTTTTATTAATTTTATAGTGTCACTAGTAGGGGTGTAACAGATCATGTTTGATCTGTAATTCGTACGGATCACAACCCACGGTTCGGAACACACTTGACCTGCGGATTGATTAATTTTTATTTTTTTTGTAGATTAATCCTAAATGTCTTAACGATCGCAGATAGATCGCCTCTCGTGTCATTCAAATCACATGTTTGAAAGCATTAAGGCTTTCTGTAAAATATAATAATGACGGAAGAAGTTGTGGTACGTTAATCAGGATGTGGTGGGTTTCTTAGGTTATTAAATGTGTTTTCTGTCACTTCTTGTTTAGCTTGCATTAATGCATTCAATGTAAGCTGCACGATTAATCATACAAAGATCGGGATCTGAACACCCACGCAACATAAATTATAAATGATGGGGATTTGCATATGTCTAATAATCCTTTCAATCGCTGCATTCAAATCTGAAAATGCAAAAATCAAGAAAGAGATTCAGTCTTAAGTTTTTTGAGTTAGTTTTGAAGTTACAAAGAGTCAAATAACACTAGGATAACAGTTTTATAGTTTAGATCAGGGTTGTCCAAACTCTGTCCTGGAGGGCCGGTGTCCTGCTGAGTTTAGCTCTAACTTGCTTCAGCACACCTGCCATGAAGTTTCTAGTATATCTAGTTAGAGCTTGATTAGCTGGTTCAGGTGTGTTTGATTAGGGTTGGAGCTAAACTCTCCAGGAAACCGGCCCTCCAGGACCGAGTTTGGACACCTCTGGTTTAGATAAAACCACTGATGTTAATGGTAAAGATTCAAATCACCATCATATGCTCAAAAATGACAGTTGTAGGCAGCAATTACATTATTTAACCAATAGGTGGCGAAAACCAGCCATTAAAATATGCCACTGAATAATTACTCTTAACAAATGATCCATCTAGCAATGAAACATGATGTTTTATGAGTGAATAACTGAGTCATTTATTAAAAATGAGACTAAAAATAAATATGAATTGTACAAATTCTAATGTTAGATTTATACATTTAGAGTTATCATCAACAGTAGTAGTAACAGTGATTTTTTTTTTCTCCCCACAGTACCAAATATTTTACAGTTTATTTTTATAAAGCTTATTACTTCATTTTATTTTTAATAAAATTACAGCTCTGTTTGTTAAAACCAAAAGTCTCCTGCATTACTGTTTTAGTAATAAATGGAAAGCAAATGACATTTGTCTTCTCCCTATTTGGCTAATCCGAAAAATGGTCCGATCTGTGACTAAAAAACCATGACGTGATCTGAACCGTGAGATTTGTTATCCGTTACATCACTAGTCACTAGTTTTTCCTGCATTTTAATGTAATTATATTAGTTGAATCTTTATAATATTGTGTCTTAAATGTCTCCAGGATTACACTAATATAATTGATACTCCTATGGACCTTGGAACTGTGCGGCAGACTCTTGAAGAAGACCGCTATGAAAATCCCATAGATGTTTGTAAGGACACCAGGCTTATTTTTGCCAATGCTAAAGCCTATACGCCAAACAAGCGGTCAAAGGTAATGCAATCATATATTTAGTCTTTTTCTGCTTCAGCTTTATTTTTGTTTAAAAAGTCTCATTGATGTCCTGATGCTGTTTTACAGATTTACAGTATGACTTTGCGCCTGTCTGCATTTTTTGAGGAGAGTATACGCAAAATAACTTCAGACTACAAGACTGCCATCAAAAGTAGCTTGAAGCTACGGCGCAGTCAGAGATTCAGGAAGAAGTTGCAGCATCAGGAGTCTGTTCCTTTCAGCCAAGGATCCACACGGTAGGCCTGACCCTTATGCCTTCTTACTCTTATTTTTCTCATGAATTATTGCATGCAGAAGATGATAAACCTGGCTCCCCCCTTCCTCCTAACCCTAGTCAAAAGAGGGCTACTATAAAAACTCAGGAAAACACAGAACAGTCTACAGCCAAATCTACCTCAGCCAAAGTGTCTGGACCAGAGCGTCGCAGAGTCCATGAAGCCAAGGAAACCTTCAGACGGAGTAGCTCATTTTCTTCTGGTAAGACAGAATTACATTTCAGTGTTAAGTTACCATTCTGCTTTTTATTTTTATTTTTTCTAATTTTACATCTTCACTATAGTTAAACAGTTGAGTTTTTAAAAATTTTTTATCCATTTAGTTGATCTCTGGGTCTTGTGGGAGAGCTTTTAGCTTAACATAAATTGCTGAATCTGATTAGACCGTTAGCGTGTCATTAAAAAAAAAAGTTTTTGATAATTTGCTTATTTAAAGAGCCCCTATTATGGGTTTTTGAAAATGACCTTCCATGTAGTGTGCAACACAGCTCTTAGTGAAGTGAAATATCCAGCTAAAGCTTAAATCTGAAAGTGGACAGTTTTTAAAACCATTTATTCATCTATAAAAGAGTCGACTCATAGTGGTTTAAATGAATAGTCTTCATAACGAGTCTTCAGCCGTTTCGGCGTGACGTCATCGCGAAACATAATGGTTGCGCACGCAGACCCGGCAAAATTCAAACCTGCGGTCCCGCCCACTAACACAGCAGCAAGACGCTCATGAAGACGCTGTGTTTACCTGGATATTGTTGGAAGTGTGAGGGAAAGGAGTCGTTCAGAAATCTGCACGTTTACGTTTTAGATCTATCACTACACAGCTCATGCATTAGTTTCTGCCTGACACCAGGGGTGCAGGCAAAATAAGGACAAAATAATAGGTACACCGGTAGGCTGCTGAACACTGGGCTTCGGGCTGTTGAGCAGCACTGAAAAGGCTTGCGAATGGAGAGCGGGAGCCCGCAGAGATAGCTTGTCAGAGGACAGAGGATTCTACAACTTCCCGGCTGGGGATGTGATCGTTTAGAAAAGCAGAGTACAGGTAAGCACTTAGAACATATAGCAGTTCACGGATGAGGTGCCACAGCAATGATTGCAAATAGAAATGATCTACATGTTTTGTTACTAGTAACCATGTGTACTGTATCAGGTTAACTCTTTATATTCTCATATCGTGTCTAATGCCACGTTGTAAACGCTACGCGTGCTGCTTTGTTTACAGATTTAAATGCTTTCGTGAGCTCGATCCACTGCTGTTTGTCGTTGCTATGGCCACCGTTAGCTGATCCTGCACACGTGCAGCGGTCAAGGTTCAGAATAGTTCAGCTTTTGCTGCTGTGTGGATAAAAAATGAATGTATGTCATACATATGCTAGTGTTTAACTGCACTGCTTTCGGCGCTGAGGTGTCTGAATAACACTGTTGAGAAGCGGGTACTGTTTACTGTGGTGTTAGTAAGTTTACTTTGAAGCATGTTTCGAGCTTCCGCTGCGATCCAATGTTGGCGACCCACGGCCGCGGGCTTGATAAACTACGCTGGCCATATTACTGTCTCGCGCTGAACGCTGTCGACCAATGGCAACAGGCTGTCATCGGTCCAATCAGTGCAGATTAGCTTCGCGCTAAGCAGGGGTTTGGGAACAAATGAATCGCTGAACGATTCATATGGGAGTCGCTGGGATAATTAGGTAAAAATAAATGCATATTATAAGACCATGAACGTGTTTTTTGACCTTGCATTCATACCAGTATGTTGTTGGAGACCCATAAAACCGAAATATGACCCTTTTCAATGTGTAATAGGGCCTCTTAAGAGTTTGACTATTCTGCCGCCACATTCTGTACTAACCGGAAAGGCGGAAAATGAAAAGTTGATAGTTTTATGTGGCTTAAAAAATATCAAGCTTTGCATCTTCCAAAAAGTATTCAATAAGTAGACTTAAAAACCAAAAAAATGATAATTTTAGCATTCACAAACTAATCCGCGGTGCTGTGCTTATCTCAGGCATCCTCTTGCAAGGCCGTGATGAATTTATTTGCCTCTGCAGAGAAGTCAAAGAAATGATGGCAGTCTCGTAGATGACCAGAAGCTTGGCAGGGAAATCATTCTGTATTTAATCTTCCTTCTTCAAAGTTCTCGTTTTACATAGTCAAATCGCCTTCCCTGTTTTAACACCTCCGGCAATAGATCTGGAAAAAAACATGATCTGTTGATTCAGGAACATCACTGTACCCTTTTCCCGAGCTGCTCTCAGCACTAGTGACTTTGTCGGCGTAGTTAAAAAATTTCAGCATCATCGTATTTGGTCTTGACGAGTTCCCAGCTTTATAGCCACTGGGTAGTCTGTGTGCCCGTTCGATGGTAACCGGCGCCAGAAAATAGTCCGCACCTAGGACCTGAGGTAGCCAGCTTTCCAAAAATGAAACCGGATTATTTCCCTCAAGTCCCAGGATACGAATATTAGAGCGCCTGCTTCTACATTCGGCCAAATCAAGAGCAGCTGCAAGGTCTGTTGTAGTTTTTTCAAGTTTTGAAACCCTTCTTTGAATGTCATTAATGACGTCTTCGGCGTTGCTGATGCAACTCTCTGCTTTGGTAAGTCTTTCACTAAAGGAAAAAGAAATCCTCTCTAGCATCTTTTACTGCTGACAGAAATTCCTTGTATTGAGACAAAAATTCACTCTTGAGATCGTTTGTAGCTGAGAGAATTACGTTGTTAGCAGGTTGAATTTCTGTGTGGGAGTTAGCCATGGCGTGGAAATGTCATCCACAGCTGGATCCGTTTTATATTTTTATTTTTCTTCTTTTGAGGTTGCGAAGACATGGTTAATGCTTTGTAGAGCAAATATCACAAAAGAAAAGGAAGGTTTGGTTACCGGGGCTAGGAAATTATGGAAATCAACAGGGAGCATTGGAAAGTACAGCCGTTCAGCAGCCTGACATAACCGGAAGACTTCAATGAGTAGACTTAATTACATTTACTCACTGACATTATTGAGCTCTGCTCTCCTAAAAAAAACACACCAGTCATGAATTATTATAAGCTTGATTGATTTTTTTTTTCCACCAGTGCTCTTGTCCTTCAGTAAACCATGAGGTGGAGCCATTTGTTAGTTGCCTGGATATTGGTCAGTGTACTGGCAAAACTTAAATCGAGATTTATTGTCATTCCGTTACATGTGTGGACATGCAGTGGATCAAAATGTTGGACCATGGCACTACATAAATAAACAGTCATAAATGAAAACACATCACTGGACATGAGCTATTTTTGAAGGGCCATGAAATCCCCCTCTTTAAGTTCAAGTCTACCTCAGAATTCCGAGTTGGGTGTGGAACTCTGCGGACAGAGGGAGGGGTGGGCGTGGCCGGCAGAGCAGGGGATAAAGAGGAGAGAACAGCTGTTGTCAGTTGGCTTACAAAATGAGACACAAACCGTGAGAAAACCCATGATTTTATAGTTTACAAAGTAAAATTGCAAAGAAATAAACAGCAAGTAATTTAATGTCCTGCTTCATGTGTTGTTTGTAATTTCATATACACATCATCACAATTTGTTATATCATTATAAAGAATCTTGTTTATATAAAAACTATAATTGAGGAGGACTTCTCCTCAATACCCGGATCTGAATGCAGACACAGTGGATAGCAGGTCTCTTGCCCTGTCTATTCCAACCATTAACCCTACTGGTAATCTGGAGAATTATAAACATAGGCGAACACAGCAGCACGGATATAGGGAATGTGTCTGATAATGAACTCAACTGATAAAAGTCAAAGTCCGCCATTCTCCAATTCTCGTACAGCTCTCTCGACAAAATGCTTGCTGTAAACCAACAGCTTTTGGATCATGGAAACAAATACATATAAATAACCCCTGCCATGCGCAGTCTCACCCAGTCATTGGTTCTCACAGCTTGGCAGGTCTGCCATGCCTTCGGAAAGCACATGCTCTCATAATTAATTAAGAAGCAGGGTCTTCTCATAGGATAAGAAAACTCCGCTATAAATGATAATGAGAAACCGATGCGTCATCACTCCACTAGCAAATTTGCGCTCTGTCACCGATTTTGATCCCGCCCCAAAAATTATTTTAAACCCGGAGGATGAAATAAGCTGAGAAAAGCTCCAAATTATCCAGTTTTTCCCACAATTAAAGATGACAAATGCTAACTTTTCCTTAACTGATGCTAAACACACAAATCTGTTAAAATGGCAAAAAGTACTCTAGGGTGTCTTGAACCTTTAAAGCTATACATAACATACCAGAGCGGTAATCTAACTATACACCTAACCTAAGACAGACTATACACATACTTTTACATGAGACGGGACAATATTGTGCAAAGGAGGTATTCAAGGTTGATGAAAACAAGTAGTGCAACATTCATATTCAGTTCTTGTAAGATGTAGATTTAAGTAAAGTGTCTGGTGCATATGGAAAGATCGTGTTTCTGCAGATGGTTTATCATCCCCACTCATCATCAGCACAATGTTTATATAGAGATATGGAGTGATATTAAGAAAGTGTCTGATGCAAGTGTCTGTTAAAGTGGCAGAGATGAAAGAGAGTGTTTTCTACAGGTGGTTTGTCAAACCCACTTACGAATGTCCAACCCTAATGAAAGAGCCAGTTATTCAGTTTATTAAATGGAGCTTGAGGCAACTGGAATGTATGTCAAGTACTAATTTTTGCTTGGAAAAACAGGATCTGATCAGGACAGCAAACAGTCTTCGAGTCAGTCAGATGAGGATGATGAACATTCGTCTTCATCACGTGCCATGAGACGAGAGACTAGAGCCACGAGAAAAAAAGCTGCACAGAATAAAGGAGCAAAATCAAGAAGACCTGGTGAGATCCTTCAAACTATCTATTAAATTCTTTGTGTTCTTGTGTACTGCTAAGTGAAATTTCAAGCACTTCAGATGTTTACAACTTGTGGAAAATGTAACCAGATTATAACGTGATCGTGGACCACAAAACCAGTTTGATGTTGCATGAGTATATTTTTGATTATAGCAAAAAAGGCATAGTATGGGTCAAAACCTCAAATTCCAGATTTCTATTATCGGCCACTTTTATTACTGTTGTGTATCCTCCAAATGTTATACTATCATAATAAGCCATACGTCGATTGAAAGCTTATTTATTCAGCTTTCATGTGATGTATAAACCTCAATAAAATTAAATACACTTCTGACTGGTTTTGTGGTTCGTGGTCACGCATACAGTTTATGAAATTAATCTTGACAGTCCTATCTATTTTAGAGAGCCATGCCAAGATAAATGGGCACAGCAGGTCACACGAGCGTCAAAAACCAAGAACATCTAGTGATTCTGACCAAGAACCGTCGCAAGGATCAGACGAAGCTTCAGAGAATGAGTCTTCATCTTCTGTCAGCCGTCGACCGAGGACACGCAAGACTGCCATGGCTGCAGTCAATAAAATGAAACTCATGGATACCTTGGGAGATGAGGAAGGCTCGGAAGATGAAGGTGGTGGAGGCAGCACACGACCCGCAACCCGTGCTAGCAAACGCTCCGCTGTCATTCAGAGCAGTTCTGATTCAGACGAGGAGGCGGCGGCGGCGGCTTCACAGGACGGTATAAACATCTATGTGGCTTTCTTTTTAAATTGTCTAAGACCAAAATTACAGATAGCTGACAAGAAACTGACATTTCAACATGGTGTCAAGATCCCGAAACTTTCGAAATCCTCAATGTTTTGAAACTCTGCTTCGAAATTTTCCTTTGACTGAAGCAATTCAAATTATCGGTCAACCTGGCGAATTTGCGTTTTGATTGACAAGGTCGGTAACAAAGCCACTATCTCATGTAACTTGACTGTGTGGGTACCCAGAGTAACTGTGCTGCAAATGTACTGAGTTCAAGTTTCATTTTAATAATGTAAAAAAAATTATATATGTGTGTGTATATATATATATATATATATATATATATATATATATATATATATAT
>CAIGQZ010000692.1:5886434-5916906 GCA_903798205.1 Danio tinwini
TATATATATATATATATATATATATATATATATATATATATATATATTTACATACATACATATATATATATATGTATATATACGTGTGTGTATGTATGTGTATATATATATATATATATATGTGTGTATGTATGTATGCATGTATGTATGTATGCATGTATGTATGTATGTATGTATGTATGTATGCATGTATGTATGTATGTATGTATGTATATGTATATGTATATATATGTATATGTATATATATGTATGTGTATATATTATATATATATGTGTGTGTGTGTGTGTGTGTGTGTGTGTGTGTGTAAACAAAACATTCCTCTTTTTCCCACGGCTGTTGCAATTTCTAGCCAAGAATTATTGATCGTCTTTATTTCTATGATCACGGATCATAAAGATGTCTGTACAGTCGTACTGTTTCAGACAAATCAAACTTTGCGCCACATGCACTGTTTGCCCGAGTCTCAAAAAAAAAAAACATGCTAACCTTGGAAACTGACATCATGATGTGATGACGTCACATTCGCCGCGGTCACTCAAGTGAACTAACGGACACATTGAATATAAACCAGGCTTAATTCCTCAATGTGTGTAACTGTTTCTTTGCTGAAGCTGTTCCAGAGCATACATAAAAAATGACAACTAGGTGTCACTATTGAGAAGGTTTCAAAGCCTCGACACACATTTGTTTTGACTGAAGATTCGCTCTGCCCCCACCACGAACCAAAATGTCTTTCCAAATATCTGGCATAACAGAAACTTACAGTCCCTTCATTTATTCTTGTTGTTCTCATAGAGTCAAATGAAAGTGATTCTTCAGCCAGTGAAGCAGAGAAGAGTGCTGGCAGTGCAGACAGTGACTCCTCTTCCCGCTGCAAAGAGAACAGCAGAACCGCTGGACGGAGACCATGTAGACGACCAGCAGAGAAAAAAGGTGTGTTTGGTTATCACAGCTAGAGTAAAATCAGTTTGCTTTTTTATCTACACTAGGGGACACCAAACCTGTTCCCGGAGATCTACCTCCCTGCTTGTACATAATTAATCAGTGCATGCTTATCTAATGTAGCTCATCATCCTAATTATGGTGACTCACAATAGCTTGTTCAGGCTCTGATAAATAGGGCTTTATTTAAAGGTTGCATCTTCTCTGTGATGTTGAAAACTTTCATTTTTGTCCCCCCTCTGGTGGATGCCTCCTTTGCATTTGTTTATGGACAAAAGGCCCATCCTGCGGTTTTCTCATTAAATGCCATTGCATTTATTCTAATGGTCCAAGGGCTATACTTTGCTTGCACACTCAACACATCAAGGCAGAGCAGTGTGAAAAGTCATTTTGAAAGACTTTTTAAATTTATCTCCACTTACATTTAACTGATTTAAAAAAGGGACACAAACCAATAATGCAATCACATTTTATTGATCGTAAAAATATTATTATTTAAAATAGTTTGTATAATAATTGTAGAGGCATTATTTTACCAGTGTTGCCATGACGGCATGACAGCTAGTCAACTGTGTGCTCCACTGCTCTTGCCCAACGTATGGATTCCCATAGAGCAGGGCTTTCTGTGCACAGTGTGAAAGCAACTTCACACCATGCATTGACTACCGAATTGGTCTCAATCCCAAGGACCAGGATTGAGAACTGCTGCTCTTAATCAATACATCCGAGCAGACTCCTGAAAATTAAGCCTAGTCCACACTACATTGCATTAATCACCAGCAGATCACTGTGCTGATCAGACTTGATTTTCTCTCTTTACATTGCTGTGGTATTTCATGCTGTGCAAAACTACATAAATAATCTTCACAAAGTGGTCACACATTACACTATATGAGAACAACTGTCACTCAGCAACTCATATCTGGCCCTAAATGCACAGTGAATTAAATGTTTAGCATTTGCAATCTCTCTGAAAGCATTCAAGGGAGCTTTTGAAAGCCAATTAGCTAATCTGTCAACAAATTGATTGCTCATATTTGCACTGTTCATCTAATAGATGTGGCTTTTATATCCTCCTGTGTCTCTGTGCATTGCTGACCATTTTGGCCAATCACAGACATTCTCTTAAGCACATGAACCAATGGCCAGTTGTCCCATGACTTGTTCTCTCATTGGCTGTGTAGCTCAGCACAAGAGGTGGCAGACTCGATTCACATTACTTGACTCGAGTCAGACTTAAGTCATGAAACTGAGACTTGCTTGACAAATATTCAAAAAGACTCCATTTGACTTGGACTTTATTGTCATGACACAAGACTTGACTTGGACTTGAGTTAAATGACTTAAAACAAATTGTTTTTGATTACGCTTAGGACTCAAAGGTTAAGATTCAAGACTTACTTATGACTTGCACATGCGTGACTTGCTCCTACCTCTGCTTGAAACTCTGTCTGACCCCACGTAGGGTTGGGTCGGCCAACTGGCCCAGAATATATAGCATGTTAGGTATTAGATTTTTACCTGAGAAGTGTCGGCAGAGCATGAGCTAGCCTCTTTGATGCAGTTGGCAAGCTGGTTAACTTGCAAATTTGGCTCAAATTGGCCTTAAAATTATGTAGTGTTAACTAGGCAGCACTTAATGCTGGAGAGTTTGGTCAAGGTTGGAGCTGAACTATGTAGGAAAGTCAGTCTAGGGCCTGTGTTTAAAACTCCTCTTATTGTAAAGTTCTTTTTTAAAACCGCTTATTTCTTTTTTTAGAAACATCTCCGTTAATTAATGGACATGGCACCAAACGTCAGTGGAAGGAAAGTGAAGACAATTCAGACGATGGGGGCAGTCAGAACGAAAGTGTGAATTTGGAGTCAGACAATGACCTTGTTGTCAGGCGAAAGTCCACCAGGAGGACTGCAAAAGCTGCTGTCAGTAAAATTAAAAAATTAAATGACACTGATGGTGAAGAGGAGGAAAATTGCACCAGAGATAGGCGTCAGAAGCATCGGCCAATAAAGCAGGAGTCTGAAAATAGTTCAGATGAGGATGTTGAGACAACCAGAACTCTCAAGCACCCCCATCAAAATGGAAGAAAGGTGGATGCGAAAGAACTGAAGAGGTGTAAAGCACCATCAGAACGCCAAGAACAATCTTCTGCTGCAAAACGGCAAACTGTCCACAAGAAATCTTCAGCCACGGACGCGTTGATGTCAACAACCCAGGATTCAGAAGACCTCAGTGATGAAAAATCAGTCACACACAGGAAAAGAATTGCATCAGATGATGAAGAGAATCAAAGTGATGACACAGATCAAAGAAGAGTTCCCAGAAACAGAAACTGGTCATCCAATGCTCGTAAACAGAAGCACTGTGCAAGTTCGGAAGAATCCAGTTCGGAAAGCGATGAAAAGGCAGACCGAGGACGAGTGAAAAATAAGGCCACTTCTTCGGACGAATGGCAAAAGAGTGACACATCAGAAGAAGAAAAGAAGACACATCCACAGAGAAAGCCTTGCCCTACAGTTGCATCCAAAGGAGTCTCTTTGAGAACTCGTCCCAAGAAGAACTACATTATGGAGGACTCCGAAGAAGAATTTAGTCCCAAGATGAAAGTGCAAGTAAAGAATGGAGTAAAAAATCAGCGAGCCAACTCTCGGACAAGAAAACCTTCAGGTGGCAGATCCAAAAGGAAACACAGTGGCTCTTCAGAGTCAGACGCAGACAGCAAAAGCAGTAGGAGCAGTGATGAAAATAAGCTTGTGGAAGCTCAAAGAAAAAGTGCAAAACGTTTCAAGCAATTAATGGGCTCGACGGACTCTGAGAGCGATTTCGAAACTAGGTGCAAATCAGAGAATGGTCGGGAGCAAAGGTCTCAGGGGAAGCTTCCTACAGTGTCCCGACAACGACGAAAGCAAAGTGAAAGTGACGAAGAGAGCAATGTTGACGGTAGCAATTTTGAGAGAGAGGAGTCTGAATCAGAAGCTAGCTCAGGTTCACGAAGCAGTCCAAAGAGAGTGCTAAGAGACCGAGGAACCGCACGCTTGAAGAAACATCGCAGGGTTGTTTCCGACGAGGATAGTGACGTGTCGTTTGAGAAACCTTGCAGAGGCAGGCGCATCCAGACCAGAAACAAAGGCAAACGGACTGTGAATTATCAAGACAGTGAATGAAGGACAGTCGAGTCATGCAAAAGACACTAACTGAAGACCTTGAAGACACTTGATTGTCCCAACATTAAACATTGGTAGTAGCACTGGAGTCCTCAATATGCTGTGAATCGGTTTCATTCAGGGATATTATTTATATTTTCTATGAAAAACACATAACAAATGAACTATAAATAAGATGTATTTGATTTACTGGTTTGGCTGTTCAAACCAGCCCCACTCTGTGATTCGGCCAACAGGAAAGACTGCATAGAGAAGCATTGTTTGCTTGGGTGCTATCTTAATATACCTCCTGTTTAATCGAGCATTTTTGCTGGCTTGCACTAAAAGGCACACTGTAATGAGGTATTTTATACACTAGTTCTGCATTAGAAACTCAGGGGTCAATTACGTTTACCATGTTCTCAGAGTTGCATTTGTTTGTTTCAATCTTTAGTTCTAGGATTCTAGTGTCGTGTTTTTGACATGAGTATTTAGGTCCAAACACAGTTTGCGAAAAACAAGTCGTCTTTGACTTTGACACAAACTCTGTATTGTCACTGTTAAAGGAATCGTTGAGCCAAATTGTACAAACATTCTTCTTCCAGTCATCCTTTTGGTTCCTTTTCGATTGGTTTTCTTTGACCATCTTTCCAGGTTTCTGAGAATCAGTTTTTGTAGCAAAGCATTGTATATTTAAAAAAAAAATTCCTCTGTCAAGCATTACTTTTTTGTATGCATTTGATATGATTTGCCATGCCATGAACTATGAATTGGTACCTATTTGCTAAGTACAGTAAATCAAGAGAGTACTTCCAGCAAAGTTCTGTGATTTCTCATATTGGGAAGATGTTTTAGTGATCTGTTGCGTACTTTCAGTATTAATTACTTTTCAGACTTAACTTATGAACAGCAATTAACTTTTGTACACAGTCTTTGCATCGCAGTTTATGTAATGCAGTTGTCAGTTGACATTTTGCTTAATGTTTTTTTTTTCATAAGAGCTTCTTTAATACAAGTTTGAATCAGGATGTTGAGCCTGTTGGCTGTTTAAGAGAGAGGGATGACTTCCTATAAATAAAGTACCACGTTTCAGGTTGGAATGCGAACCTGTTTTTCACTTGTTTTGATAAATCTTTAATTGAGCTGATGCAGGACAAATAAAATGTCATTTCTTGTACAAATATTATTCATTGTGGTTACGTTTCAAAAATTGCTGACCAGTCCAAATGTTTAGACATTGAAAGCATACTCTGTATGCTTCATAACCTTCGTGGACACAGATACTGCTAGTACTGTATTACATCCTGTTTCTACTTTAAGACCACAGTCACACTATGTACAGTTGCCTTGAACCGGGCCAAAGCACGATTGTCCCCCCTCCCGTCTCTCCCAACGGCCTGCACGCACATTACATTCTGGCCTGGGCACGCTTATGTCATCGATGATGCGCTGCTCAGTAAGCGCTTTCGCTCAGCACAGTGGAGATTTCTTTATTTATATTGTTTAAGTCGTTTGATATGCGGAGACACGCAGTCTAATATTTCGCCGAACAGGTCAGCCACTTTGATGCTCATAAACAATCATAAAGTCCTCGTGCTGTAGGAATTAGGAGGTTTGCTGAAGGCGCAGCTGTCGTGCAGTGAGGGGTTTGCGTCTTTAATAATCTACGACAGTTTGTGTTCATTGAACAGTAAGAATGATTAATTGATCCATATTAAACAGTCCCTTAAAAGTCACGTCTCGTTTTCAGTTTCGGGCTTAGGCATGCTTGTACTCACACTGTAAGCATACCGCGCCTGAGCCCAAGTGAACCGTGCTCAGGCCCACCTCTTCCAACCGGGCAAGGGCCGCCCAAGTGAACTGTGCCTGAGCCTGATTCAGAGCACTCACACTTCTCAAACGATCCGGGAAACAGGCCTGGGCACGGATCGAATAGCATAGTGTGAGTAAGCACTAAAGGGCCATGAAACCCCCCGTCTCAGCAAGGTGTTTTCACACCTTTATCTTGAAAAAAAGTCAGAAAGGTGGGTGAGTCCAGCTTTGTTTAGCTGGGAGTGTTGAGTAGTGAAAGAGGGAAGGCTTTACATGAAAAGGGGAGTTTCAGTTCAAGCATGCGCTGATTTTCATGGAGGCAAAACAAATACAGATGCAGGGGACATAGACAGTGACTATGTTTACATGGACATCAGCGCATGCTTGAACTGAAACTCCCCTTTTTATGCAAAGCCTTCCCTCTTTCACTACTCGACACTCCCACCTAAACAAAGCTGGACTCACCCACCTTTCTGACTTTTTTCAAAATAGAGGTGCATGCATGCTCCCCCTTGACAAACGAGATATTGGATGCAAGGAACTGCTGGAAGAGTGTTGTTTTAATGGAATTTTTGATACCACATCCCGTACGGGAGGAAAAAAAAATCTCGGTAACTTGAATGCACTCTGTAGGTGCAGAGAATAGTATCAGAAAGCCGTGTGTGTAAAGACTATCCTGTCACAAAATGTGGCGAAAATTCTACATGACAGTAATAGTTTGATTAAAGTGTTTACATTCAGAGAGCAGCATTTACAGCGGATCTTTCAGTCCTTTTGGTGTTTCGTGAAGGAATAGTTCGCCCCAAAATGAAAACTTACCTGCTCTCAAGTGGTTCCAAGCCTTTTTTTCTATTGAACACAATATATATTTTGAATAAAGCAGGGAACTGATAACTATTCACTTTTGTAATATTTTGTTTTCTACTATGGAAGTCAATGGTTAAGGCTAAGTATGCTTTAAAGTGTTTTGTTCGTAATAAAAAGCAAAAAAGAAGTTTGAACCCTAAATCCCTTCTCCTGTCCGACCTCAGTGAATGAGAAACAAATCAGGAGAGAAGAAATCTCATTTCAAAGAAGGCAGAGTTTCAGAACCCATCCAGCAATAACCGTCGTCGACCAATGGTGGACCGAAGGTGTTAAGGAGGCAAAACAGTCTCCTCCAAAATATGCTTTCAAAAGTTCACACTTAGCTGATGATTGATTATTAGCAAGTTTGGCATGCTATCCCTGGAGAGAGCCCTGAGCCCAAAAGGTCCTTGAGCCCTGGGCTCCCTCTCGTTTGCAGGGCGAGAGGGGTGCTTTGAGCTCAGGTAGATCTTGAAAACTCCCCCTTGCTGATGACAGAATTGATTGCTGTGAAGAGATATGTTGCTGGATGAGAGTTTGACTGTAGTGCTAATTTTAGATTGATCAATTAACTTGTAGTGCATGTTTTTTGGAATGTGGGAGGAAACCGGCGTAAACCCACGCGAGCACGGGAAGAACACCCAAACCCTGCACTGAAATGACAGCCGGCCAGTCAAAGGACTAGAACCGGTGACGTTCCCACTTTGAGGCAACAGCGCCAAACACTGTGCCGCCCCATGAAGGTAAAGGTGAAAGAGTAGGGGGTGGAAGGGGGGATTCTTTAAATCGAAGATTACTGTAGTGAGAAACCCTGGCTCTTTATAGTGAGTTAGGAATCGTCTGATTGGTGGATCATATATAGTTAATGTGTAGCCAGCCATGTTCAATCACAATCATGTGATCCTCTCGAAATTAGTTTATAAATAAACTTCACTTAGTGAGAGCTGTTTGGAACTGCCAAAACAACAACAAAAAACTTAATTTCTGCCGGAATTTGATGGAAATTAAGTCATTTTGGTTCGTTCTTTGATTTAGGTTAAAGTATACCAGGGGCCTGTTTCAGTAAGGAGGTTCAAGCAACTTGGAGTTTAAACTTGAACTCTTGAGTTGATTTACCTAGAGATTAAAAACTCAAAAGTTTTCGGTTTTAGAAAAGCTGATCTGAGTTGGGTCAATCAACTCAGAGTTAAGCGCGTACACCGTGACTATAAAAAGGCATTATCGATGGAGCGCAGATTTTACGAGAGACCATAGGAACATCTGCAAAAAAGAGACCAGCATTTCTTTCTCCAGCTGAACTTGATGTGCTCATATAGAGTTAAAGCAAATATGAGCATATATTAAAAAAAGCAACACCACTGCATCAGTGAGACGGAGACAGCGTGGGAAAACAGCTGCTCAAGTTAATGTGTAATTTTACATCTAAATAATTTAATAATTTAAGTATTATAAAGTAATATAATGTGTGACGTTTATAAAATTTGTACACACGTTCCCACTTTTATACACGTTGATCAGTTTTAATAGATTTTAAAGTGCACGTGTGTGTCTCCCTCTATTATTGATCAAAAGATAGACATTTAGAATGTAAGCAGTACTAACAAATAGTTTTTAGAACGAATAATCCCATTAATCTAGTTACAGCACATGTCGAAGGTCTGAATTTAAGCTAATTATTTAAAAAAGGACAAGCCATTCTCGTACGTGACTTTGTTCTTTGAGTGACTGAAATGTAGTCAATAGCTTTGTTTCCATCTAAAAATATTAATGAAATTCATGTGCAAAACTGGAATACAGCATAAAAAATGTGCGAATAAAGCAGCGTTTCAAAAGTCAAAGAGAACTATATCATCACTTCCTGATTAACTGGCGCAAAATATCAACAGTAAAAACAGAATTTACTGCGGTAGAAGAAGCTGCGTCTTTATTTAATAGGCTAAATGTACTTGCGCCTCAGAAGACAATGTTGACACAATGAACGCGTGGTGGCGTTTAAAGCCATGATGGAGAACAGACGCTCTTGACATGCTCCAGACGCTCTAGAGGTAATTAATATTATACATTAATACTAAAACGGTTGAGGCATTTTAGAATGACCAAAACAACATTTAAGATGTTTTACAATGTGCTCAGCCAGCTGGTTTGTCTATTCACTTTTTAATTTGTCTATTCTTTTTTTAATGCACATACTGAAATTTGTTCGGTAAAAGGGTTTTCATTGCAGTTTATGTGCATCTTTTTTTTTATCGAATAAAAGTTGATCCTACTCAGTTATTATGCGCATGTTTTTTATGCATATTTTCAAAAGTTCTGTTCATCATGATGTTTCCATCAATCCTTTTTATGCGCATGTTCAAAATGAGCATTAAAATAGGTAGGTGGAAAAATAAGGCTAAGGCGAGAAATACGGCTTCATCTTTAAAAAAGTGGAGGAGACCGACAGAAACTCTGAGTTTAGAGAATAAAACCTGCTCCTGAGCAGGTTAGGTTCACAGAGTATGTTACCACGGTAACTGACTCTGAGTTAAAGTTACCTCTCTTTCAGAAACAGACTTGTCTTACCCTGCTTTCTCGAGTTTGACAAACCTGCCATTTTGAAACGGAAAACCCAGAGTTTCTCTCATTTCAGAGTTAAAATACTTTGAGTTTTCACTTAACCTCCTTTCTGAAACAGGCCCCAGGACCTTTATCAGGTTTCAGCTTTCTTCAGAATACGTTCAACATGATGCAATTTCCATCGTAAGTTGGGTTCACTCCGGCAATGGACGTGATCAGTAACATAGCTGTGACTATTAAACAATATTCAGCTGGTACTCATGGCCCAAAGTGTACCAAGAAAATACCTGACACCATTCCACCACCTCTGGTAACTGTCACCACATGGCAGGATAAATCACTGCGTTTGTGTTGTTTACACCAAATTCTGCTCCCCCATCCAAACTGAGACCCTTCAGACCAGACGTCCTTTCTCCATTCTCACTATTGTGCAGTTTTGTTGAGCTCATATAAATTGTAGGTTCAGTTTCCAGTTCTTAGATAACAGAAGTGTCACTAGTGTGCTCTTCTTCTGTTGCTGTAGCTTATCTGCTTCAAGGTTTAGTGTGTTGAGTGTTCAGAGATGCTCCTCTGCAGAATTTAACTGTAAAATAAGTGGTACAACCGCCTTTTTACCAATCTGAGCATCAAGAAGACATTTCACTCACAAAATATTTGCTATTTGTAGAATGTTTATAAACCGCTGATGGTCCACTTTGACTTCAATAGAATTTTTCTTACTCTGAATTGCAGACTGACAGATCATTCCATATAAAGGTTTATTTATAGTCTAAGATTAAAAAAAAAGGTAAACTGATTTGTAATAAATATCAAATGTTTCTTTTAACACTGAGTGATGCAGTAAATTTGCAGAGCACTTTATAATGAAGCTGCGTGGATTTATTTAAAGCATTGCACAAGAGTACTCACTGTTGCAGACAGCAAACTGAACTTTAGCCTACATGATCTAAAGTATATAAGTACAGTTAGCTGTGAACCTTATCTCTGGCTTTTGCTCCTGTACGCGTTTTTTATCAGCACTGATGAACACATTTGTAATAATTAATATTATGCATGTAGTTGAAACTGCAGATTTGTTTTATCTAAGGATGGATCAGTTGAACTTGCTTTAATATTTTGAAATGTATTAGAAAAAGGTATAAAAACCTCACTGAATTAGTACCATTTTTTTATGTAATCAAGTATCTTGATTTCTGGGTACTGTAACACATTATAGTTATTGTTCTATCATAAAGTTCATCATAAATACCACAGAACAATTTTTGATGATTCTAATAATACTAAAAATGTGTATGTGTAAAAACTAGCGTGAGGATGAGGAACAAACTGAAGTAGAATCCATATGTGAATCAGGCACTGGGTCAAAAATCAGAGGAAGCAGTCCAAACAGAGGACAAACTTGAGGTGTAATCAAAGATGCTGCAGTGAGAAAATCAGGCAGAAGGTCAAACACAAGAATCCTAAAAGGAAACAACTCGGACCAGGGGGGGCCAAGTCGGAGCACTCACTCTGGTCCCCCGGGCTCTGCACTGGTTGGGAAAATTCCAAATTGAACCAAAACAATCAATTACAATTGGCTTAAGATTGGCAAGCAAAAATCGTGACATTGCAGCCTGCAGAACCTGGGAACTTAAAAAAAAAAAAGCTCTTATAGGGTTTTTCCAAACACAATGTATTTGGAATGGAACAAGAACTTTTCCCAAAGCAGGTGACCTGGCAATATTGTGCAGTGCTTAGTTGTTTGCTTCATTATGGTTTCAAAAATGGAAGTAATTTTAAAAAGAGTGAATCCACTGCCCTATGAGAGCCTCCTGGCAATCAAATCAACGTGGACACCCACATGGTCATGGTTCTTGATGATCACACTCGATGAAAGTTCAGGGGTTTGTTCTTTGTATGTGGATTAGTCAATTAGCTGGATTTCGTTATTGAAGATTTGACATGATCCAGGATTGTTATGTTCAAAACTCATCCAGGACTTGTTGTCATAGCCACATTCTGGTAGCTCAAACCTGCTCGGGAACATCAGCTTATTGGATATAAACAGGATTAGATTATGTCATTTCAAGCAAAGGTGACACTGAAAGTATGTCAGGAATTCTGTTGTTTTCTTACAGTAGTAACATATATATATATATATATATATATATGAGCAATATCACAGGAGTAGCAGTATGATATGGCTGCCCTAGTGGGAGGCGTGCGTTGGCACGAGGCCGCAGTGCTGTATATCAGCACTAGCGTCCCACCAGTGCTGATATATAGCCATATCCCTCAGGAATCAGTTTTAGGCCCTTTGCTGTTTACATTATACATGCTTCCCCTGGGGTACATTATTAGAAAACATTGGATCAGTTTTCACTGCTATGCAGATGATACTCAATTATATATTTCAACTAAACCGGATGAGATGTCTAAACTGTCTAAGCTAACTGAGTGTATTAAAGATGTTAAAGACTGGATGACCAACAATTTTCTTCTCTTAAACTCAGACAAAACAGAATTATTACTTATCGGGCCTAAATCCTGTACACAGCAGATCTCGCAACTCGACCTGCAATTAGAGGGATACAAAGTTAGCGTTAGCTCTACTATATAAGATCTGGGTGTCATATTAGACAGCAATTTAACCTTTAAAAAATCATATATCCCATGTCACAAAAACTGCCTTCTTTCATCTAAGAAATATTGCTAAATTGCAAAGTTTGCTATCCATCTCAGATGCAGAAAAGCTAGTCCATGGTTTTATGACTTCTAGGCTGGATTACTGTAATGCTCTGTTCGCTGGTTGCCCAGCATCCTCTATTAACAAACTTCAGCTAGTGCAAAATGCAGCTGCCAGAGTTCTTACCAGGTCTAGAAAATATGATCATATCACCCCACTTTTATCCTCTCTACACTGGCTGTCTGTTAAGTTTCGTATTGAATATAAAATATTGCTTCTTACCTATAAAGCTTTAAATAATCTAGCTATCTAATCTAATCTATGCTTTTCTGATTGGCTAAGTTTTGCTGATTTACCCTTAAGATGTAATGTCAGAGTTGAAGCAGTCCGGCTGTAGTTAAAACATCTCAATCAATCAATCAATCAATCAAGCCTTTATTTGTCACATATACCTCCATGTATTCTGACATATAGTGAAATTGGACCCCTCCGACCATACACAAACATCACATTTCAGGGGAAGACAGGTCAACGGGAGGTAGCATTTAGAAAAAGGAAGTAAGATACAATTCAGGAAAGAGAGGCGGAAAAAAACTCCCTCTCACCTTGCTCTTGAGTTAGAGCAGTGTGAGATCAGGGAGATAAAAAAAGCCCCAGCGGTCAAGCACATAAAACACATAGACATGACATACATCGCAACAGGGGGTGGGAAAGGGGGTGTGGATATAGTCCGGCAAGGGCAGGCAGCCGTCGATTCCTGCAGCCATGGAGGCGCTGGTCACAGACCCGCCTACCCCCTCCAGTGGATGAAAGCACACAAAGGCGTGGGATGAAGGGTTAGGTAGTAAAAGTCTATCTGTAGCTGTGTATGTGTGTGTGTGTGTGTGTGTGTAAGCCTGTAGAGTCTAACAGGTGTCCTTGACAGGGAGCAGGAATTTCAGAGCGTCTCCTTATCTTGCTATCCGGGAGAAGTTGTTTTTCTCCAGCTGAGGCAGTCTGGCTGGAAAAACACTGGGAGCCGAAAGAAAAGAAAGTATTCCAAATTTAGGTGAATATCTGCCAATTTCACAGATATTTAATGTCCGTCACTGGTCTCCAGTCCTGGCCAAATCTTGTTGCAAAGCCGCTAATTTCACCCCGATGTTTTCCAATTTGCGGTCTAATACAGCAGTCTGATTAGCAGCATATCTGCCCATTATAGTTTCAATCAAGCCGGCCAGCTTGGTGGGGTTTTGAGCAGCACTGACCGCTTTCATCAATCGTCGATACCCCAGGGCCCCGCATAAGCACATCAGCAGAAACCCTGTTATCAAAGTTCTGAATAGGTAGATATCTTTAATATCCTCCAGGGACAGAGCAGCCAGGCACACGACGCGCCACTTCTTCCACCCGTCCATCACGTATCCAGCTGCAAATGTCCCAGCAGGACAAGTGGGCTCTCCCGAGCCCAAACTTCTCATCGAGAAGATGGTGTCAATCGCGTTCAGAGACCAGTTGATCAGATCCATAATTCCTTATTTGTTTGGATAGCAGGACATGGAGAGCCTTAGAGATTTGAGGTTTGCAGAGTGTACAATTCTTTGTAGTTCTAATCTAGTTCTGCTCTCTGGTGACTGAAGTTAGGGGAGGGTTAGGTGTGCACATTAAAAGCATCATATGCAGCTGAAGCCAGTCTGCATCTAGACCCCTCTCGACTTCTCTGCCTTGAAATACAGTTGGTTATGCATGTGTTGGGAGAGCACTGTCATGACACAGCAAATGTGTTAAGTTTCAGACTTAGGAATGTATATCAAATATCATCATTATACACCATCATACACTGGGTTTAGAAAGACCTAACTTACCCCTTTTCCTCCAAGGCAGGTCGAGGGTTGATTTAGAGCAAGAGTCTAGTTCCAAATTGGTTCTTTGTCTTTCACCCAAAGCACCAGCTCCTAACCTGAAAAAGTGATTCTCATCTCATGTAGCACGAAACATTGCAGGTCTAAAAGTAAAAACTGCTTGCATCCGTCACCAACAGTATGACCGAAAAAGCACCATCTTTGAAATGATAGCAGATCATACTGCTGAACTCATTATTGCCTCTAATCTCTGTCGATTAAAATTACAGAGTTGCACAAACACGTACTTTCCTTCGTATTTAATGTCTATACAAACTACAGTTCTCTGCATGAACACATACTGCTGTTATAGAAAGCATTCTAATGTAGTGGGTCAAATAATTGTTGGCAGATCAGAGTTGGCTGTTTTTGGCACACCAACAGTATTTCACTTGGATACAAGAAAGTTTAAAGCTCAGAACCCTCTGCTGGGTTTATGATAAGCAAAGTATGATACAGCATGAGGTGGACGTTTTTAAAAACACAGTTCATAAAGAAAACATGTATTCAGGCACAGGGTCAAAACTCAAAAAACAGAGGAAGCAGTCTAAACGGAAGACAAAGGGGTAATTAAAGAAGCAGCGAAGATCAGGCAGAAAGGTCAGACAAAAAATAAGCAATCCGAACAGAGAAGTCCAAATGGATATTCCAAACACTGAGTCGTTGAAGTCAGGTGAAAGTTCATTCATTATACAATACAGACAATAGAACAGAAACACTTAGTCAGGCAGGTGAACTGCCAATTCTTGTAATGACCACTTGCTTAAATAGTGGCCACACACACAACACAACCATTCGCTTCGTTCACACGAAAATTCAGAAAAATACTCTGCAAGGATTTGTCCTGAGGTACACTGACAGTGACATATCAAAATCTGTGTTTGTGTTCACATATATCCTGGTCAAATAGTTGCACAATAAATACAACACACAGCATTGGATATGGCTTTTGCTCACAGACTAAGGGGTCTATTGTAATGATCTAGGCACAAAGTCTAAAGTGCATGACGCAAAAACATTAAGGGCATGTCTGAATCCACTTTTGCTTTGAAAAATACAGTTTGCGCAGCGGAGCATGGTCTAACAGGGTTGTGCTTATTCTCTTAATGAGTTATGGGTGTGCTTTGAGCATAATCTGCATTAAACCAATGAGAGTCTCATCTCCCATTCTCTTTAGGAGTCCGTTGCATCGCACCATGGTGCAGTTGCTATTTACATGGCAGACTTTGTAAGTGTAAAAACTCAACGCTTCACTAGCGAGAAAACAGTTAAACAGACCATCTGCAGCACTAGGATAGAGAATGAGCCCCCTCCATTCGGCCTCTTTACTTTCACTTTGCTTTATTTTACACTTTACTCCTTTACTTCTGTGGATGAGGAAATGGTGTTGTACGCACTTCACTGAGGACATCCATTGGCCTACATATTTAATTTCGTTAAACGCAAAGATATGTTTCAAAACTATTTCTAATTTCAGTTCTAATTTCCAGCAAATGAATAAATAAACAATAATAATGTAGTGTGGTCAAAAAACTGAGTTTCATCCAAACAAACGTCCTATTCTTATACCCCATATGGTCATGTAGAGGTCTCCAAAATCCCACAGGAGGACAAATCTAAACTTATTTTTATTAAAGCAAATATAATTATGCATATAATGAATAATACTACTACTAATAATAACATTATAATAAAAATGCTAGTTGTCATGAATTAACTGAAAAAAAGCCTCCCGGACATGAAGAAGGCATGGAGGTAGCGTTTTTTATATGTATGTAATAAATAATAATTTTTGTAACATTTTAATCCTTTTTTTTCATATGTAAAGATATTTGTGTATTGCTATACATCCTGTGTGTATTAAGCGTTTGAACCTGCACAGGCGCATAACTAACGCGCTCTGCGCTGGACTTTAGACCTGCTTTTAGATGGTCAGTGTCGCAGTCTATTTTAGTTCATCAAAATAGCAACGCGCCAACAATGCACCTTAACACACCTTCTTTATAGACCAGAAACCCATGAGTCCACAAAGGGGTGCAAATTGATTTGCTTTTTAAGCAATGTGGTGAAAAATGTGGAAAAAAAGGGTTGCGCTGGCCTGAAAATAGCAATAAATCGTACCAAACACATCTTGCACCTTGCATGGGGTGTATGATAGGGAACCTAGGTCTCATCACAATTCTCGAATCACAATCCCATTCACACAGAAGGCATTCTGGCAATTTTACAGCATGAATCAATGGTCCTGTATGAAAGGGGCAATTGTCACCTCTCTTCCACCAACGCAGTTCCAGTGCTGGACCAGAGCCGTGTTCCAAATCAGTTCTTTGTCTTTTAGACGCCAACTCTGAAACATTAAGGTGCACATTATTGTATTAAATCAGAGTTGAAGTTACAATGAAATTTAAGTTAATATTTACAGTACAGTTAACCTGCAATTTTATTGCATATAGGTGATATACTTGCTTAATAAAGTGTGTTTGTGTAATAAGGGTATGTGTTGTCCTGGAAGTCCTCGAAGGTTAGGATAATTTCTTCATCTTTTAGTATGAGTTGTCCTTGAAGTTCTCTATGGTTGGCATCATCTCTTTGTTGTTGTTTTTGAGGTTCTTGATGGTTGGCATCATTTCTTCACAGGTCTTGGATCACTTCAATGGTGCTGCACAATTTCTAGAGGCCTCAGGAGGAGTATCCCCAGGTGGAAACTGAGAACAAAGAAAAGAATTAGACTAGCTGTTGTTCATAGTGTATTTAAACAAGACATATTAAATATCAATGCAAAAATAAAGTTCTATGAATGAAAATAGCATTTATATAACCAAACATAGAAACAAACATAAAAAGCATAGAAGTATTTCTAACAAAATGTCTGGTGCATTAAAACAGGAGGAGTGTGTTCTACAGGTGGTTGTCAATCCTACTCATTTGCGTGGAGCACACTCATGCATCATACTGTTGTGTGATTTTCAAAAGTTAAGTTGCTGTCTAATATATCACCCAGATCAATTCCGGGAGTTTTCCGGGAGACAATACGCTACGGGAGATGGGTCTGAAATACAGGAGACTCCCGGGAAAAACTGGAGTGTTGGCAGGTATGCTGTTCCTAGACACCTGGAGAATTTCATTCTATGAGGATATGCAGCACTGAGGTCAAGTAAAACTAGTAACGAGATGTAGCCTCTGACAGCAGCTAAGAGTAAATCATTGGTTATTTTCTGTACTGTGAGGAGTCTTGCTGCATGAACAGGTTGTTATCGTTTAATCTCTGTCTATTCAAACTATGCAAAAACTTGAACAAGTTGTATTTGCTGTTTTTGGATGCTGAGGTACGTTTGCAAATTATTAATATTGACAGCAACTGAATGTTGATGCTGCATTTGTATTTGATGCTTCTGCATTTGTGTTGCTAATAAATATGCGATAAATGCAGTGACACCAGACCTAAGTCTGTAGTGGCTCTCTAGTCAATGGGAAAGCAGAGCAGTTCTTAGGTTGCATTTACATGACAAGAATGTATCCAAAATTTAAATGTTTTCCTTTGCGTTTAAAAAGTTGAATGTTTAAGGCTGAATTATACTTCTGCTTTGAGTGATTACCCACTGCGCATGCCTTGCTTGTATAAATGCACGCCAGTTGTGCATTTATACTTCTGCATTCTGTTTGTGTTGCTCTGCAATAACACTTCTGTTAACGTTAACTGGTAGAGGAGTGTCTTCGCGGGTGTTTTTAATGCAACCTTACTGTACAAGTAGCTTACACTCGCTCATTCAGAGGTGGGAACCAGCAGAACTTTAATCACGGCTCTCGGCCCCACCAAGTCGACCAATCACAGATATTACGATATGCATTGTCGCAATGTGTAGTTACATTTTTTCAGCCATGACAAAGAGTATGCAAAGGCTGCACCAGACCATCCGTGTGCACGACGCAGAAGTATAAATAAATTTTTACATGACACTCATTTGCGTGACACTCATAACAACCTGTTCATGCAGCAAGACTCCTCACAGTACAGAAAATAACCAATGATTTATTCTTAGCTGCTGTCAGAGGCTACATCTCGTTACTAGTTTTACTTGACCTCAGTGCTGCATATCCTCATAGAATGAAATTCTCCAGGTGTCTAGGAACAGCATACCTGCCAACACTCCAGTTTTTCCCGGGAGTCTCCTGTATTTCAGACCCATCTCCCGTAGCGTATTGTCTCCCGGAAAACTCCCGGAATTGATCTGGGTGATATATTAGACAGCAACTTAACTTTTGAAAATCACACAACAGTATGATGCATGAGTGTGCTCCACGCAAATGAGTGGGATTGGAAAAAGATGCGCGTCACTTGTGAAAATTACCAAAAACTCTGTATTACAATTTCAGGTTACCTGTAGGGAAGTGACAACGTGTCGTCGACACAATTTATGCATTTCCTGTCACAAAATTGCTGTTGTCATGTACAAAAACAGGCAAAACACGTAAAAAGTTTCACAATTTGTCGGAAAATGTCACGTAAATGGCCCCCCTTAAAAGGCTCTCCAGATGTCTTGACTTGTTTTCTTAATGCTAAGAGCACTTTGATTTTTCTTTCATTTGTAGACATGTTAAAAGTCCTACTTCAAATATAACCAATAACTTCCTAATTCCTAAAATCCTAATTCGATTTCTTTTGTGACGGTTATGCAGGGTGCGGAAATGACCAATAGTATTTGCATGCAGACTTGAATTTGCAAGCTGAGACTGCATATATCAGACATGCAATGTCAAATACAACACACTCAGTGGAGCTAGTGACATCACTGTGAGGGGTAGGGTTAGGGGCAGGGTTAGGTGTGCGCATTAAAAGCATTGCATGCAGCTTTTTTAACAAATACAGGCATTATTGCTAGAAATTAATAACAGGTGACATTTTACACATTTAATTCGTGGTTTTGGAAATTTCGCAGCAAAAAAAAAAAAAAAATTTCAGCATAACTGTTGTGTAGTTCTGATGTTAATTAATTTTTAATTTATTTCATAAAAGCTAAACATAGTTCGTATTATTGTGATTGCAATTATTGATTAAATATAAGACATTTTTAGGCCGTAAATGTGGATCTTCAGATAAATTTGAGAAGATCTGGTCAAATCTTGGACTCAAATCTTGGTTTTGTCGTGCATGCAGCATGGCATTTAAGACAAGTGTTGTCTGAAGGTCATATTTGATCATGACCGCTTTATTGACAACCACATCTTTATTGACCGTCCCATGATAAGCTGCATGGTCAAATTTTTAATACAGCATATACAACAAAAAACATCAGATCCCACGCTGTACAAAATATCTGTTCATTAACAGTTTCCATATTTTGTGATCCACAAGTGTTTCCCGAATGTGAATTGCATTATGGGACCTTGATCTCTGCTCTGTCAACTTTTGATGTTGAAAATTCAACTCTAGAGTTTAACAAAGTGACTTTTATTGACATTTTTTTGCCTAAAATAATACAATATATACAAAATTAGACAATCTATTGCTTTAAAGTGTTTAAAAAGTCACTTTTTCTTAACTTTTTAAGTGTAAAAAAGTTTGGAAGAAAGATCAAGATCCTGTAATGCAATTCAAAAGCCTAAATACATGGGGAAAATAAAGATTTTTTACTTTTGTTGTGATGACTGATATTTAATGATCAAAGATGGAGCTTTACACACCTTTGTGTGCTGAGCTGATAATGAGTGTGATTTGTCTCAAGTTCACTGAGATCAAATCCAGTATAAAGACTTTTATCAACTCAAACCTTATCATCATGTGCCTTATACTTTCACCGGTATTACCATGGCACTGACAAATCCACAAATGCAAATGTGGTACAGTGTTATATTACTGCATACACTCATTTGCATACATATTTTCTTGTTCAAACTACTTATTTAAAATAAGCTGAATCAACACAATTCTTGAGATTTCATTGGAACCACTTAATTTTTTATGTTCAATCCACATAAATTTGTTAAAAGTGTTAAGTTAACTTAATCGATTTGTGTTGGGACAACATGCATGAATTGTGTGGAACCCTGCATTTTTTACAGTGTACGTAAAGGGATAGTTCATCCAAAATGAAAATGTACTCTGTATTTACTCACCCTCAAGTGCTTCTAATAATTAAGGAGTTTCTTTCTTCTGTTGAACACATTATTTTGAAGAATGTTAGAAACCTGTAACCATTAATAGTAGGAAAAACATCAAAATACCAAGCCAATGGTTACAAGTTTCCAGCTTTCTTCAAAATATATTATTTTTGGTGATCATCTGTATAACGAAAGTCATTTAGACCTTTCAGAGTTGAAGCTCAGCTCAGTTTAGAGCTGAGCTTCAACTTGCAGTTGAACATCAGTTGCAGTGGTGGAAAGAGTACTGAAAAATACTCAAGTAAAAGTACCATTACTTGCCTAAAAATGTAGAGCGAGTAAAAGTATCTGCTGTAAATATTTCTCAAAGCATGAGTAAAAAGTAGACTTTTCAAAAGTACTCAAGAGTAGTGAGGAGTGAGTATTACGCTGTAAAAAAGCTGATGCATTTACATTTAATTTGTGCATGTGTGTGTAAACGTAACATTCTGTAGTGCATTTAGTTATTGCCCAGCAGGCACACAACATCATGAGACGTTAATATTAGGTTCGATTTAGGTTGTAATGTCAGGTGACCAAAATTCAATGTCTAGCCAGTGTCAAAGGACAATTTTATTTTGATGTCCAATAATGACGTCAAATGATGTTGATATTTGGTTGATTTTAGGTTGTTAGAAAGTTTAACATCTTAAACCAACGTCATATTGACGTCAAACACTGACATTTATTTATTAGGTACGGCAACCAAAATCCAACATCTGATAGACGTCTTAGTGGTAACATCCACACAACATCAAGCTGTAACATCATTAGACGTTGATATTTGGTTGAATTTAGGCCTGACGTAGGGTCCTGATGTCAATCTGATTTTCATTTGCCAACAAAATGCAATGTCTCCACGATGTTGGGGTACAACACCAATCTGTTGTCATGCTGACGTCTTGTGCCTGCTGGGTGTTTAAGACCATTTTGTTTATCATACAGTAAACATCTGTCATCTTTTCACCAGTGACATGCATCTAAACAGTCTCTGGGTCAATGCGTGCAAAGATTTTGGACATCGTCTAGGACACTTTAAATTTTTCCAAACAGTTTGCTGCAATTATAAATTGCCCATGTCTTGAGTTAGTTCATTATGATGTAATTTACCTTCTATGAGTGATTTGATTGGACAGGACAAATTTTTCTAATCCCCACAGACAGGAAAAAAATTCCCGCATTTATTTTAGTACTATTAACATTCAATCAAGGGTTTACAAAACATTTTATTCTTTATTTAAACATTGGAAATGCAATTTAATTTCATTTAAATAAAATGATCAAAAATTTAAGTGAAAATCTTCACAAGTTCATACTTGGGCAGTACCTTGTACTTTATAGGTACTAACATGTACACTTAAAGGACTAATTTGTACTTTTAAGGTACCAGTATAGACCATTTCAGGTATAAACCATTTCAGGTGTACCATTTAAACCCAGTGACAGCTCTATCCCCTTTATTTTTGATAGCGCACTGCAAGTTTGTTAGGCGAAGATTCCAGACAGTCGTTTAAATCAAAATCAGCAGCAAAATACGCGCAATAAATATAGAAGAATTTAAAAACAGCTGATCTAAAATAGTTGAGAGGAAGTATGCAATGTGAAAATGCGGGACGCCGCTGTCACAAGCCTGAAAAACTTCATGACAACTGCAATATCTGTAGACTTTCCCTGAGAGCATATTAAAAAAAGCTGACACAAGTACATCCCCTTTCTAAAGCCCACCCCTTCATTTAATGGAGATAAAGGGTCTTATCAAAAGAACTCTGTCCCTACGGGTCATTTGATCTCACACACACACACACACACAGCTATAAAAGGCCACGGTTCACCTCATCCTACTCTTCTGAAATATACAAACCAGCACATCCAGCTTCACAATGCCAGCCGATTACAATGGCACATGGGAGATGCTCAGCAATGACAACTTTGAAGATGTCATGAAGGCTTTGGGTGAGTTGTTTCTTCACTCAGACATTTGCTGTTTGTTCAAACTACTTATTTAAAAAAAAGGGGGGGGGGGGCAACTTAAATTTGTACAAACTAATAAGTCAGCTTAATTCCTTTGAGTTGCCCCTACACAAATCAATTGTGTAGAATTCAGCATTTGTTACAGTGCTTGTATAAAGTTATGGAGAGGATTAGATGGACTGGATCACCAAAGACGCAGATCAGGCTCTTATACAGTAGTTTCATATAGGTTATGTAGGTCTTAGTGGATCGAGCTCGCTGTAATCCTGCTTAAAAGAAAGCGCAGTTGTTGCAGAATCGCCAAGTTTAAGCAGAGGATCTAGCGCAAAGTACACTGTTCAAAACCTTCTTGCAGCTCACTTTGTTTTTATTAAATCAAACTACAGTAGTCATCTCAACTTACATCAATGTCAAGTTAAAATTCATAACTTAAAAACATTAGTTGATACCTGATTAACTTAATAAAATAAGTAAAAGAAACATAAAAACATTTGTTGTCATGACATTTTATCATATTATTTTTAACAGTCTAGTCGAGACATTTCAGGCGTATTGCAAGTGCTGGGTTTGCATAACATCCAAGCTTACGTAAGCAATATTTATTTTGCAATAAAGTTGAATCTTTTTAATTTTACTATTATTATAAATATTTATTATTATAGTTAATATGTATTACTATTATTATTATATAAGTGTTAAAAAATGGGAGAAATTGTAATACAGTTACTCATGCAAAATTAAACAACATGCTCCTTTTGACCTGTACTTAATAAAATATATTCAACAATATATATATTTATATATAGGAATGATACTAAATTGTATTCATTCATTCATTTATTTTCTTTTCGGCTTAGTCCCTTTATTAATCAGGGGTCGCCACAGCGGAATGAACCACCAACTTACCCAGTAAATTTTTTTTACACAGCAGATGCCCCTCCAGCTGCAACACAACACTGGGAAAAAAATTGCATAATTTTTTTTTTACATATACAGTTGAAGTCGGAATTATTAGCCCCCCTGAATTATTAGCCCCCCTGTTTATTTTTTTCCCCAATTTCTGTTTAACGGAGAGAATATTTTTCACATTTCTAAACATAATAGTTTTAATAACTCATCTCTAATAAATGATTTTTTTTTATCTTTGTCATGATGACAGTAAATAATATTTGACTAGATTTTTTTCAAGACACTTCTATACAGCTTAAAGTGACATTTAAAGGCTTAACTAGGTTAATTAGGTTAACTAGGCAGGTTAGGGGAATTAGGCAAGTTATTGTATAATGATGGTTTGTTCTGTAGACAGTCAAAAAATTATTGCTTAAAGGAGCTAATAAATTTGACCCTTAAAATGGTTCTTAAAAAAAAAAAAAAAAACTGCTTTCATTCTAGCCGAAATAAAGCAAATAAGACTTTCTCCAGAAGAAAAAATATTATCAGACATACTGTGTGAAAAATATAGTAAAAAATGTATAGAAATTTTTTTATTTGTAAAAAAACAATACAACATTTTTTTTACCAAAAATGATTATTCAATTGTTAAAACTAATTATTTCAACTTTTTATTTAATTAATTAAATTTCGGCTAGTTCCATAATACATTTTCTAATTTCATTTTAGTATGACGTAGTATGACATTTTAGTGTACTACAAAATATAATTATTTGCAACAAAATTGATATAATTATGTTATATATTAGTCATTTCGCTTCTATCCTTCTATGTTGATTATCTAAGTCACTTTACATAGATGAACAGAACAAACAAAAAAATCCAAAAGCCATAACAATATTTCAATTTGTGTGACTTATTCAGCATAATTTGGTGGTTAAAATGCTGGATTAAAATGAAGTCATTTACATTTAAAGAGATAATTCGCACATAAATATAAATTTACTTACTATTCACTCTATTCTTTCTTCTGTTGAACACATAAGAGGATATTTTAAAGAAAGATGAAAACCTGTAACCGTTGACTTCCATAGAGGGAAAAACAAACACTATTTCCAACATTTTTTAAAATATCTTCTTTTGTGTTCAACAAACTCATAAAGATTTGAAACAAGTAAAAGGTGAGCTCTGCAAATGATAACGGAATTATTATTGTTTTTAGATGTGAATTATGATAGTGTCATTGTTAAAAGACTATCCACTCAAGAGCAACTTATATATAGTTTATTTATTAAAAATCGTAATCTTAACTCAATGATAAAATAACTGGCGCTTGTTCCAGGGTCCAAGTTCACACCAGGTCACAGTATCTTATCAAATTTCTTCGATAAAGTTGACAGATGAGCGAACTTGAACACTTCAGCCACCTTTGACCCAGTGTGCAAAAGTGTCTGAGATCTATTCTGTCAATCTGTTGCGTAATCCGATGAAATATGACCCTATTTCCACAGCATCCCCAGAGTCCAAAGCTCCTTTTCACTACATTCACATATTAATACAGAGGATTGTTTGCCCAATTTTTCCTCAAATAAATTCAGTCATCGTTCACTTGTCAAAATATCTATTTGAATTTCTTCTGTCAAACTCAAAAGAAGATATTTTGAGAAATGTTGGAAATCTGTACTTCGATATTTCGTTTTTCCTACTTTGGAAGTCAATAGTTACAGGTTCCTAACATTCTTCTAAATATCTTCTTTTGTGTTCAACAGAAATTTTTTTTTAACTCATAATGTTTTGGAACCACTTAAGAGTTGTATATCTTTTTAGGGTCAACTGTGCCTTTAATATATTACACTAATAGACCTTTTACAGGTTTTTTGTACAATTTTACAGTTATTTACTGCAAAGCATCCTGTAAAATGTCACATACATTCTTTACAGTTCACTGCTGTAATATGCACTAGATTGTGGGCCATTTTAAATTTTTACAGTAACTTACTGTATATTGGGAGTGTGCAGTATTCTACTGTAATCAAGTACTGCTACTGTTGTTGGTGACAAAAATGAGAAAAATAAATACTAAAATAAAGGTTTTGTACTTCTAATGTAACATGTAAATAAATTACAGTAAATGTGCTGTAAAAATTGTCATACTGTAAAAATTAAAATGCTGTAAAGGGCATCCATAGAAAGAAGTTGCGGTAAGGCTCTTTTATGTCAAAATGAAATTGCAATAGGACCCTGCTACTGTAAAACACATTTACAGGTAAGTTACTGTAAAGGAGCAGTTGCAGTAAATTACTAGTAGTTAGTAGCTAGTAAGTTAAAATACAATCAAATGTCTAACAAAATGTAATGAAATAAAAATGTAATAAAATGTCTAACAATGTACTTTATTCCAGATATCGACTTCGCCACCCGTAAGATTGCAGTGCATCTCAAACAGACAAAGGTCATTGTGCAGAACGGGGACAAATTTGAGACCAAAACTCTCAGCACCTTCAGAAACTATGAGGTCAATTTTGTCATTGGAGAGGAGTTTGACGAGCAGACAAAAGGTCTGGACAACAGAACTGTTAAGGTAGGTGTCAAAAAGTAAAAGAAAGAAGAGGTAAATAACAATAGTACATATAAATCATGTATATTTAGCATCAATAAACTAATTGTCCTTAAATAGTTGTGTAAATATTTTTTTTAATATGATCATTTACTCTTAAAGGGATAGTTCACCCAAAAATGAACATGTATTTATTATTTATTCTCCCTCATGGTTCCAAACCTTCACATCAATATTTAGCACGATTTGACACAACAGTTTATTGTTGTCTTTCCGTCTCATTTATTTCTTGTCGAACTGTAAATCAATGGCAGGGTTGCCATGTGTAACGAAAACCTGCCCAAAACAATTTGACAAAACACTTGTACAAACTCGTAAAAGTAGTAAAATTTCATTCCGAGGCAAAAAGGTGGTGGTTCTTTGAAGTAAATTATTCTAGGGAGACTTTTTGTTTTTGCAGTGCTCCTCCATAGACTTCTATATAAAGACACAGACTTTACAAAACTGCTGAAGCCTGAGACTTTTAGCCATCTTGTAGACAAATCAGTGCACAAAAAAAAAGAAGTAAAAATTGAAAGCACATATATGAGCTGTGTGAACTAGCCAATGTGCCTCGCACTTCCTGAAAAATGAAGCCTACACATGTTTATCGCCCCCTGGTGGCTGGCAGCAGTATAAGTATAGGTCTAAACACCAATTGAGACTGTGTAAATTTAGGCTAAAATCATCACTGGCACACAATCATATTGACTGGACATTTAAGTTTTGCTTCCTATAGAAGCATTTTTACAGCTTTTTTCACAGTCTATGATACAAACCACATTTTTTAAAAAACCAGGAAGCATGTATATTAGTCTGGTGACAATATGGTTTCATTATCTTAGCTACATACACAAGTACACGTTAAGTACTTGTAATGTTAGTAAATTAAAAACATATACTGTAATTAACAATACATTTATGTAACATGTTCATTCATTCATTTTCTTTCGGCTTAGTCCCTTTAGTAATCTGGGGTCACCACAGCAGAATGAACCGCCAACTTATGCATATGTTTTACACAGCGGATGCCCTTCCAGCCACAACCCAACATAGGGAAACACTTATACACTTGCATTCACACACATTTATTCGGCCGATTTAGCTTATTTAATTTACCTATACCACATGGGGCAACCCGAAGCACCCGGAGGAAACCCACGCGAACACAGGGAGAGCATGCAAACTCCACACAGAACTGCCAACTGACCCAGCCTGGGCTTAACCAGCGACCTTCTTGCTGTGATGCGATCGTGCTAACCACTGCACCACTGTGATGCCCAATGTAACATATATGTAGGGCAGTGTTTTGTTTTGTCCACAAGATATCGCTATGACACTGTTGTATCAAGGTCTTTTGAAGTTTCTTGCGCTGTTTGAGCCTCTTGGCATACTGTAGTGTTGATAAATGCATAGTGCGCCATATTTTCCTCAGTTTGTGTTATAAACACTGATAGGTGCCCTTTTGTCAAATAAATGGTCAAGATCAAGATCGCGAACCTTTCTTTGCCTGCATCTCCTATTTACCACCTCACAAACACATACAACACAATGCAGAGTAGCAGCCGTGGTTCTAGAGACCAGCGAGCACGCAGAGAGCGAGTGGGTTACATCACTGGTGCCGTGACCCGGATGGGAGTGAGGTTTAGGGGGGGTGAGTGTAACGGAGCCCAGCTAGTGAAGTGCTGTGCAGATAAACCTCATTTTCTGACCTCTAAAGTTGCTCTAGTGACAGATGCTAGAGGTCATGGTCTTTATTCTTCTTGGTAGAGCAACCAACTTCCATGCGTAAAGTTGCTGGTTCGATCCCAGCTTGGAGCAGGTTGGGTGATGTAGGACCGGCGGGGGTTAAATAAACGCAGCTTAATTTATACAAGTTAACTACATGGGTTAAGGTTAGTTTGTTAATTAATATTTTGGGCAAACTAAAGGTTAGTTTGTTAATTAATATTTTGGGCTTAAGACAATACTTATGCACATGATAAAAAATATATATATGATTTTGTTTGTTTGTTTTCAGACCCTGGTGAAGTGGGATGGTGATAAACTGGTGTGTGTGCAGAAGGGAGAAAAGGAGAACCGTGGCTGGAAGCAGTGGATTGAAGGAGACTTGCTTCACTTGGTAAAGAGTTCATAAAAGAAATGCATACATAAAAAAATAAAGGAATACTCTAATGTTTGGCATGCAAGGTAATTTTACACGTCACCTGGAGTTAAACGGGTGAATTTGACCATTTCTGAATCCATACAGCCAATCTCTGGGTCTGACGGGAGCATTTTTAGCTTAGCTTAGCTTAGCATGGATCATTGCGTTGGATTAAACCAGTGTCAAACTCAGTTCCTAGAGGGCCGTAACCCTGCACAGTTTAGTTCCAACAACTCCAACATACTTACCTGTAGGTTTCAATCAAGCCTGAAGAACTCAATTAATTTGATCAGGTGTGTGCCTTTTTGTCAGGTGTGTCCATTACCTCTGGATTAGCAGGATGAGTTTCAAAAATGCTCACAGCTTGACTCTTCTGTAGTTAGATCTTCTACTAAAACCAATGGAATATGAAAATGTTGCCATTTTTAGGCCAAAATACCTAGGAACTCTCATTCTGGTGTAATAATCAATGAACTTTGCTGCATGGGTGCAGCAGGAGCGATGATATTATGCTGATTCTAACTGGTGGTGCAAGGGTATTTTCAGAAGCTGTGTAATATCATTGTGCCTGCTACCGCCAGGGTACAGCCAGCACCAAAGTTGCTTGATTGTTATTTATGCCAGAATTAATTTCCTTTAGCAACATCAGCCTACATGATGAAAACTATTTTTTTTTTTTTTTTATTGGTCTCATGATGGGCGACGCAGTGGCACAGTAGGTATTGCTGTCGCCCTTACAGCAAGAAGGTCGCTGGTTCAAGCCTCGGCTGGGTCAGTTGGCATTTCTGTGTGGAGTTTGCATGTTCTCCCTGCGTTTGTGTGGGTTTCCTCCGGGTGCTCCGGTTTCCCTCACAGTCCAAAGACATGCATTACAGGCGAATTGGGTCGGCTAAATTGTCCGTAGTGTATGAGTGTGAATGAGTGTGTGTGGATATTTCCCAGAGATGAGTTGCAGCTGGAAGGGCATCCGCTGTGTAAAAATGTGCTGGATAAGTTGGTGGTTCATTCCGCTGTGGTGACCCCGGATTAAAAAAGGGACTAAGCCAAAAAGAAAATGAATGAATGAATGAATGGTCTCATGATGTAACTACAGAAGAGTCACGCTTTAAATAGTGAAATTATCAAAACACTTTGGTCATATTTTAGCCAGATGCTAATGGTCTAATATGATTCAATCATTTATGCTAAGCTAGGCAAAAAAAGTGCTCCCGCCAGAACTGGAGATCGGCTGAACGGATTCAATATGGATTCACTTGTAAAATGAGTCTATTTACAAAAAACATTGGAGTGTTCCTTTAAATCGTTTTGATGAATGTTTCCATATATGTGTTTATAATTATTCTATTAATTCCCGTCTCCCTTTTTTCAGGAGATTCATTGTCAAGACAAAGTCTGCCATCAAGTCTTCAAGAAGAAAAACTAATGCTCCCAAAAAACAGCTGGTTTTTCACTTCTGGGTTTGATGTTGTGCTGTGTGTATTTATTAAAGCAATTTTAATAAACAGCCAAAAACTTTTATTTGGTGGTCAGCATGAGAATTTCAATGCAGCAAATAAAAGTGCTCAATCTAGTGCTTTCTGATAATCTGACCTCTAATCAATAATTAATAACAATTTCAAAAGAGACAATGTTAAATGATAGGTGTGTTTTATTGAGATTATATCAAAGTTCATATGAACTTTGCATTGTTTCAGGAGCAGCCTTTGATCTGTCATACTATATCAAGGTAGATTTGGCTTTGAGGTAAATTATAATATTTTTATTGGATATGTATTCCTTCGGCTTAGTCCCTTATTTATCAGGGGTCACCACAGCAGAATGAATCGCCACATATTCCAGCTTATGTTTCATGCAGCGGATGCCCTTCCAGCCACAATCCAGTACTGTAAAATACCCATACACAGTCACATTCACACACGCACTCATACACTATGGCAAATGTAGTTTATTCAATTCAACTCTACTGCATGTCTTTGGACTGTGGTGGAAACCAGAGCACCTGGAAGAAACCCACGCGAACACTGGGAGAACATGCTAACTCCACACAGAAACGCCAAAAGAATAAACAAAGCTGATAATCAATTGCTCTAGAGTTCTGCAAAAAAGATATAAGACTAAACTGGTAAACAAGTTAGCATTTTAGCACTTCTAAAATGAGATCTGCGGTTATTCTGCTAGCTAAACCACATCAGCACTTACACCATGCTTTTTTTTTTTACACATATAGAACCTACTTGTGACTTGAGAAAATGTTACTGGAAAATAAAACTTTAAGTGTATTACTCTATTAAAAATAGGCAGACCAAATCAAATAATAAGTTTTATTATTATTGAAATATTACTACAAACATAATAATAATAATAATAATAATAATAATAATAATATTAATAATAATAATAATACCAATAATAATAATAATACCAATAATAATAATAATGAAAATAATAATTGTCATTGCAAGTGGCTAAATGGCTTTTACAGCCTTGTTCAGTTTATGCTTGTCAACTATTAAACTATTACTACCCAAATTTTGTTTTTATTTTTTATTTTTATAAAGACTTAAAGAGCTGTCAGAAGATTAGATGACATTAGTTTTTTTATGTTATTTCCATCTAATATTAATAGAATATTTATTTATGAGGATATTTGCCATTCAAGAACTTAAAGTAAGAAACCCATGAAAATTATGGAACAAAATATATTTTAAAATATACAAATGTAATTGGCGGTTCATTCCGCTGTGGCGACCCCTGGTTAATAAAGGGATCAAGCCAAAAAGAATATGAAAGAACAAATATAACTGTATTTAATGGATTATTATATTAATATTTTGAAGTTATTGTAATATATTTAGATTAGTTTTCTGCAACATGCAGTATTTTATAT
>CAIGQZ010000692.1:5921906-5949406 GCA_903798205.1 Danio tinwini
TATATATCGTACTACATGTGTAAATGTGTGAATTTTCATGATCTTGAAAACAACTTATTTTATGTCCGTGCAAAATGAAGTCGTGATCAGATATGCCTTTTTGGGCTTCCGTATCACTTCGAAGAGAACACTGTTTAGAATGAAGACTGCAGTGGCCAATCGTAGACCTCACCGTAGATTTGTCCTGTTTTCATTGGACTATTGTAGTGATTGACAGCTCTTTTCGCCAGTAATATTGGTGGTTCTTGCCTGAGGGGTGTCAACCACGTCTGTCCCATTTTCAGTAGTTTTCGTCCATTTCATTTTGATACGCGTGAATCGTAACGGGACAACATGGCGACACAAACGGCCCGCTTTTACAGTGAAGGCGGCAGAGCGACAAAACGCCAAAAAACTGAAAACGAAGGGGGAATGGCGACCGTAAGATGAATATTTGCGTATATACTACACGATATTTATTATGGACTTTATCTGGCGTAGTCTTAGTAAGCTAGCTAGCTAGGTAGCTAAAATAGCACTAGTTAGCCAAGCAGCTAATCAAACAATTGTACCAAACAATGTTTTTTTTGCGTCAAAAGCATGATAAGAACGCACATATGAAAACGTAAATTTATTTTGTAAGGAACGCTTGAATTGTTTTGAAACATACGTAATTGGTACGCACTCCCATTGTGTAGGCTTCTGAATGAATGGATTGCGTTGCACGCGACCGCCATTAACGTTAGATACAAAAAAAACGTTAACGTTACTTCACTACACCACAATAACGTTGCTTAAAAAAATTTACACGAGTGTGAAAATACTTTGTATTAGTACAACATAACAATTAATACACGTGGACTTTAGAAAATGTAGGCCAATACACGCTAAGAACGCAAAACAATTTATGTTAACGTTACAAACACACAACGTGCAATATTAGGGTTATGTCTCGTCATACGTTTTGTATGAATATTTAGTTATACAAGTTCACTGAACTAACTTGATGTTTATCTTTTATAGGAAGGCTATACTGACCCACATAAGACTCTCCCCTCTCTTGTGGTCCATGTCCGAGGTTTAGTGGATGGAGTTTTGGAGTCAGACATTGTTGAAGCCCTCCAAGAGTTTGGAACCATCAGGTAACTTGCGTGGTTGTTTTTTTTAACATGGGTAGGACTGGGCCGTGATTCTGACTGTTGAGAAATGCATTATGGCTCATTTGTTTTAATTTCTCTGCAGTTATGTTGTACTCATGCCCAAGAAGCGCCAGGCCCTGGTTGAATATGAGGATATGAATGGGTCGTGCAACGCTGTTACTTATGCCAACGACAACCAGATCTACATTGCCGGACATCCTGCATTTGTAAACTACTCTACCAGTCAGAAGATTTCCAGACCGGGTGACCCTGATGATGCCCGCAGTGTTAACAATGTTTTGCTTTTGACTATCATGAACCCCATTTATCCTATTACCTCGGTAATGCCTATAACCATTGTGTAATAATGCTTTTATTTGGTATAACTTCCCCCCTCCACACACACTAACATTCTTTTCTTTTTTTGCTCTATAGGATGTTCTCTATACGATTTGCAACAACTGTGGTCCTGTTCAAAGAATCGTCATCTTTAGGAAGAATGGAGTCCAGGCCATGGTGGAATATCCTTTACTGCACATTAAAGCTTTTTGATAGATTCCTTTTGCTCGAAGACAGTTTGTTCTTTGAGTTCACCTATGATGCTAGAAACTATGAATGTTTACGATTGTTGTTTTTGAAGTTTTCTAAAAAAACAAATAATTTTGATTGCAAGTAGTTGCTGCGCAGAAGATTCCCTTTGTATTCCTTAATTCCTCACACATTTGATTCTGTTCAGAGTGCCCAAAGGGCCAAAGCCTCACTCAATGGGGCTGATATATACTCCGGTTGTTGCACACTAAAGATAGAGTATGCCAAGGTAAGGTTCATGTGAATTTATTGGGGGATGTTTTTAAAGCAATTCTATTATCATTTTTACAGATTTCAATACCATGGCTTATTCAAAATGTGCTTCAAAAATATAAAAATCTTAAAAGCAAGAACACGTTTTACAACTCCCCGGGAGTTAAACAGTTGGGTTTTGATATTATACAGGACCTGAAAATAGTCTCCAGCTTGGTAACTAGGTAACAATGCTGTGTAATACTATTTTACCTGCTACAGCCTTGGTACGGTAGCAAAGTTCCTTGATTATTATACCAGAATGAAAGCTACTTTTTTTTTAATCTTCAGTCAGTCTTTGTATGCAATCTATCTCTAATCTAAGAGTTAAGCTTTAAATATGAAAATGAACAACTTTTTTTTTTTTTTTTTTTTGATCACATGCTTATGGTCTAATCCAATTCAATGATTTATGCTAAGCTAACCTGGAGATCAGCTGAATGGATTAAAAATGGTAAAACTCAAGTTTAACTAAGTGTAGTATTTCTTTTTGTATTATGATTATAAATTGTAGTATGATGAGACAGTATATTGACAGGAAGTGGGAGGCGGGGGGGGGGGGGGTGATTGGGATAGGTTTGTGAAATGGGACCTGAACTTGGGATGCCTAAAGCGCAGTTGCACTATTTGTTGGCGCACTGACCCCACTACCACTTTTGTTATTTTATATTTTGTCACCCAGCACAGCTTTATTGGTCATTTTCACAAACAAATCACAGTGTCTCAAATATTTGGTTGTGTGAGTAGCAAATCTAGGGCTGTTGATTAAATGTGTTAAATCAGTTGTTAAAAATGAACACCCTAACAGTTTAAGTTAGCGTAGTTAACAGTTTAACAAGTAAAGTGTTATGTTTTAGCCACAATTTTGTCGGTGTTTGACAATTTGGCCAAAAAAAAATCTACCTGTAAATCAACATGAGCTATGTTTTGTAATGTGTTTTTTTTTTTCATTTCACACAATAATGGCTTTGAAATGTTCTTATCATTTGCGTCATTATTCAGCCAAATCTGATGTGAGATTACATTTAGTTAAATAAAAATATATAGTTTGAGAGTTTTCATTTAAGCTGTATATTTAACAAACAGCCTCTGCATTTAAACTTATTTTAGCTTTGCACTTTTTTAATAAATAATAAAACCTATAAAACCATAAAACCTTAGAAAAATATATGAGATATTTCTTGGCCCAGTCTTGACGTTTCAGCTTGTGTGTCTTGTTCAGTGGTGGTCGTTTTTCAGCCTTTCTTACCTTAGCCATGTCTCTGAGTAATGCTCACCTTGTGCTTTTGGGCACTCCAGTGATGTTGCGGCTCTGAAATATGGCAAAACTGGTGGCAAGTGGCATCTTGGCAGCTGCACGCTTGACTTTTCTCAGTTCATGGGCAGTTATTTTGCGCCTTGGTTTTTCCACACGCTTCTTGCGACCCTGTTGACTATTTTGAATCTCTGCGAGATATATCGCTATTTTTGACTTTCGGAGCCTGTCAAGTCCTTCTTTTGACCCATTTTGCCAAAGGAAAGGAAGTTGCCTAATAAATATGCACACCTGATATAGGGTGTTGATGTCATTAGACCACACCCCTTCTCATTACAGAGATGCACATCACCCAATATGCTTAATTGGTAGTAGGCTTTCGAGCCTATACAGCTTGGAGTAAGACAACATGCATAAACAGGATGATCTGGTCAAAATACTCATTTGCCTAATAATTCTGCACTCCCTGTATACTTAAGAAAACACAACATTTTGTAATTTTTCTCAGAAGTAGCTACATTTGGACAGTAAGTGTCAGATTCAGAACTGTGATGGCTGTAATCATGGCTTGCCAGAAACTTCTCTCAGGGGAGGAGAATAATTACATTGTGTCATAACTGAACACTGTGTGCTGGGAAAAGAGTTCAAATAATTTGGCAAAAAACACACAACAAATAATATCTACTGGTTTTGTCAAAAATAAAATAAAAAATGTTTGTTTTGTGCTTTTAAGCCAACACGCCTTAATGTGTTCAAGAATGACCAGGACACATGGGACTACACCAATCCGAGCCTGGGCACTCAAGGTACTGTTAACTTTACTTCTGCTTTAACATTTCTCAGCGCCCTTACTGCCACTGTGACGGAAAAGCGGGTGGGCTTGGGGAATTCTAGAACCGCAACAATAAATCCGCTGTTTCACCTCCCCTGTGCTGAGGGTTAGGCATACCAGCATCTACACTACATGTTGTGTTTGTTTTCGGGACTCTGAGGGGGAGGTCAAATTGTAACACTCTGATCAAACTAAGGCTTCCTCAGAATGTTATCCTGCTGATATCTTACAGACTTCCTTTTCCAGCAAAGCCTGTCACATGTAGTGTGAGGGGCAAGTGGCTTCTTGGAAAAGCACCATAGACATGGCCTTATCCATTGTCAATCCTGATATCTTTTGATATCAATGAACTTGATTTAGTCTTTCTGGGTTTATTGGACCAGAAAGTGGTTAAAAATAAGAGTGCTTGATGACGTCAGGGAAAGTTGTTTTTTTAGGCGTAATGTTGTTAGGTGTGGTGTTTTGTTATATGGAATAACATGAATTGTTTGCCAAAAGTATCCAATTAAAAGTACAGTTCTGATTTCATGTTGACTTTAGGACAGCATTACATGATTTTGGCCGAAATTATTATTGATGTGCCCAAAGAATTGCTGCCACAATCAAATGGCAGTTTGCTGAACAAAAGACCTTTTGACTGAACAGTCCATTGGTGCTTAATCTGGCCATTTGCTCCTCACATTCACACGGTACATTTAGAGCTCAATATGAAATCACTGACCCTTCCAGAATATCAAGTACAACAACAGAACACTCAGTACACCTGGACACTGAGGGATGTTTCCTAGTTTTCACTGAAGACACAGGTTCCTCAAACTTCCAACACTGCATACTCAACAAACTTCTTCTTGTACCTGCGAGAGTACTTCTCCAGATGGACAGACACTCATTTTACTCTTGTGAAACCACAAGACATCACGACAAACACCTGATCATGCAACATTTAGTACTCCTCACCTCCTACTGCAATGACACTACCATCGAAGACATTGTTCCTGTTGTATGGCATTACACATTGAAGGATTTGTGGGTGCAAGTAGTTATGGCCCACACACCCATTCAGCTGTCATCCCGTTGTTTTTTTACGGGTCAAGAACAAGACACACTCCACTGTGACACCTCACTGCTAACAAGGGGTGTTTTTGACACGCATCCTCAAGTGACACCACAACACAATGCAAACAGACCTCCTCGCCTCATTCATGTCAAACTTGGCGTCAGACAGCGTCAAACAGCCTCCTACAAACCTGCCGGTCTTTCTCTGGGCTATGTTGTCTTTCTTTCACCATGCCAATCCATACAACACAAACATGCCTGACTCTTCACTCATCAACAGCTGATGACACTAAACCACTCGAGACACCGAAGACACTGCAGACAACATTGAGCAGACGCACTGACATGCAGACAGCCCAACACGTCAAGTGTTTATACTCAGTTACGCAGTCAAATTCTGCCCTGGAGGCTGGTGTTTCAGATGCGCTCTCTTTCCCCAACTTGTGTCCTACTCTAGTCCTTCCTTTTTTTACTATTCCTGCTCTCTGTCTGTCAATATGTGAAGTTTTCCCTTTTTTTCCCCCCTCCTAGTCATATGACTACTGTGTAACACCTTCCGTATGATGCAGGTTGGCTTTGTGTCTCTAGTGGAAGTGCCAGTCAGTCTGAATTGGGCTTAAATTGCTCCAGCTTTTCAACCTCCATGGGAAGACAGGCATTGAAATGAAAATAAGGACTGTACGCTGGCGTCAGTGGAGCTTTGAAACCTCACTGAAACCTCACCTCTTAATCTGAATCTGGAAGAGAGCTTGTGAATCAGTGGCATGGACAGAAATGGAAAGTTCTTAAGTGCGGTATGGAGAAGAGAGTGTCATGAAGACAGCGCTCAACGGTGGCTAATTTACAGCATGTTCTACTTGCCCCGTCCTTCAACCCCCAACCCTTGCGTTTGTACTGTAAGTAACCCCAAGCTTCTGTTGTCTTGGAGTGATATAATCATAATCTAATGTTTCAGTGGGGTGTGAAAACAAATGTTTGACTAACTTGACTTTTTTTTGTGGAGTTTTTTTTTTTTGCCTAAAATTTATTTACATTAGCAAGGTGCATTTAAAATGTTTATTTGGGGGGTGAGATTTATGGTCAGCGCTAAATATTTATTTTATTGGTTGGTTGGACAACACTGGCACAGCCAATAAAGAAACAGACAATAAATGAGAGTGAGAATTCCCAAGTCATACAAAGATGTCATGCAGACACTGGACAACTGTTTCTTTGAGTGCCTGTTTGTGCAAATGTTGAAATATATTTTTAAAGTCTGTGTATGTATTAGTGCATGCAACATTTGTTCCAAAACAAAAGTATGCTTCTGATTCGTTGAGGGACAAGATTCTGACTTTACTAATCAAATCGAGTTTTAAAATAGATAAATAGCCTGCCTACCCTGATTCAGTACAAAATTAGATTGCACAAACCTAAATTACAATTCTAATCTTTGCACATTTTCCAAATTATTTTGAGTTTCGTTTGGCATATTCTCACCTTTTCAGTTACATCTAAACTTGCTTTTATCATAATATAAAGTTGCTGAATTAGTTTAAATGTTAAACTTTTTAATCAAAACTAACAGCGAGATTTGAAATGAAAGAACATGGTGTCATGTTTTTCTGGACAGGTCTTGTGATTTTTAGTTAGACTGAATACTGGTCTATTATATAACTGCTCAGTTAAAGATCACCAACACCATTCTGATGATAAAATGGGTATAGCTGAAGGGACTTCTGCATATTCTATTTGTGGTTTTCTTGACAAGCCAAATTATGACAGTTATGGTGCCCTTAGCATTTCAGTTTCTGGATAAGAACATTTAGTTGTATAGAAATGTCCATGATTTTTTTCACTGTGTGGACCTGAGCAGGTGCAGATGCTGAAGGTAACATGGGGCATGCAATAAAAGTGGGGTGTTAAAAGCTTGATGGTGCAAGAAAAGCCTTTATTAACCAGTTGACTGTTTAGGTTTTGCGATTAGTAATAAATGTGTCATAATTAATAGGTGGGTCTCAAATAGCCTGTCAAAATGTACCATTTCACCCTAAAATAAAACAGTCATCCTTAAATAAAATGATTTTTTTAAAATGGTAATTATTGTTAATATTTTAAGCATTGTGTGGCATTTAAATCCTACCTGAAGTACAGTATTAATTTCTGCAATACAAGAAATTCAGAGATGCTAAAATATATCATATGTTTTTGTAATATGATGTTTTTGTTGACTTAAAGTAACTTGTTTTAAATTCATTGTGTCATAGTAAAAATGTTAGTCTTTAACAGTAAAAAAAATAGGAAATTGCTCTGTCTCTTAATTATAATATTAATGATATCACCTCTTTATTTCTGATATTCTGTGTGTCCCCTTTTTGCTGATCTTTAAACAAAGTCAGTGTCCTGTCCTGCCATCTCTTAGCAAACTCATCTTTCAACTTCTCCTCCTTCCTCTCTCTTTTACCCCCTCCCCCTTTCTTTTCTTGACCTTCTTCTTTTTTTCACCTCTTAGATATGAACTCCAACCCCAACAAGCGCCAGAGGCAGCCGGCTCTGCTGGGAGACCACCCTCCAGAGTATGGTAAGGCTTGCGGGGGCACACGCGCTAACACATTTGCTCGCAAATCAGGGGAGTGAATGTTAAAGCGACAACAAGTTGGGGTGTACTTATCACAGTGGCAGCAAGATGGTGCTGTGTTGATGTTAAAACTTAACGTGAAGTGTATAACGTGTTTGTCCACCTGCAACTCCCCCACCCCATGTGTTCTGTTTTTTCGTTTGTGAATCCTCAGGTGGTTATCCCGGGTACCCAGATGAGAGCTATGGCTATGAAGGACGACGAATGGGACCTCCCATGAGTGCTCCAAGACGAGGTGGAGCCAGCCAGCGCTACAGCGGACAGTATGGTGGTCCTCCACCTCCACCTCCGGGGGAATATGGTGCACATGCAGACTCACCTGTGATCATGGTCTACGGTCTGGATCCCGTAAAAATAAATGCTGACAGGGTCTTCAACATCTTCTGCCTTTATGGCAATGTGGAACGAGTATGTAGAACTGTTTTTATTTCCAGCTAATTCTGTAGGACCATTATTGCAGGATGTTCCGCTTTATGGCCTTTGAGATTCGCTCAGAAATTGATAATGATCCTTAATTGTTTTCTTTTAGGATATATGTTGACGTGCAGTGTTCTTTCAAGAATATCTATTGAGTCAGATACTGTCAAAACAAACTTTGCTGGAAAGTCTTTTTTTCTCTAAATGTAGGTGAAATTCATGAAGAGCAAGCCTGGAGCTGCCATGGTGGAGATGGGAGACTGCTATGCAGTGGATCGTGCCATCTCACATCTCAACAACAATTTTCTGTTCAATCAGAAACTTAACTTATGGTATGTTGTGTGTGCGTGCGTGTGTATGTGTTTTTTAACAATGCAATGCTCAGAACTTTACATATTGGTTTAGTGTTCACTCTAAGCTGGTTCAAACGGTTTGAAAATGAAAGGCAGAAGTGTGAACCAACAACATCAGCCACTCATTCAAAGTACTTTTAATATTGTTTAATATATATTAATTATATTCTAATCCTTACCATTTTGTGAGGTGTGCAGTAGCTGATATTGAAATGAATGGCTAGTATTTAAATGTTTCTGTTGTGTCGGATCACGTTTGGTAAAGACAGCCAAATTGCTTGTCGCTGGAGTCTTGCCGCTTGTAATTAGGACACAGTTTATCCAACAACAATGTTGTTCACGCAGTTGTAAGCATTGTAGGCTTACATCTAGCTGAATTGTGTTCAGAGAAATAATTATCATGTTTAATGTTGCATAAATTTGACCAGTATTTAGAAGAGAACATGATGCAAATAGAAATAAAAATTGATAAACTGCTAAAAACTTAACAAATAAATTTGGCAGTAAAACAAATAAAAAGTTTTCTTGATCTCCACTACAAAGTCCTCTTACAGTAAATGGCCAAAAAAGTTTAAGAACCACTGATTAGGACTGAGGAAGATTTTGTTTCATCAAGTTCTAAATCATTTTCACAGGATCACTCAGTGTGACAAGTTTTTACAGATAAAAAACAAACATTTTTGGCAAATTCTTGTACATTTTACAATAATGCTGATTAATGTGCATCGCTCCTGTAAACAAATAAACTCAATGAGTACTATAGCCTCTACATCTGCTGTGGAAATATATAGGCATATTTTACACAGTGTCTTAACTACACGTGCTGCAACATGCGACATGTTATCTTTTTGCAACAGCAATGCACAAAGTGACGAAAATAATTTTGACACATTTTACAGTAATGTTAATTAATGTGCATTGCCCATTTAAACAACTAAACTGAACAAGTAGTACTATAAAATTAGCAAACTTGCTACATGATGGACAATGAACATATTTGGGGAATATTTTAAAGCACAAAACCAGCAATTTAGTCAAACTTTTTAATGTTCTTTTTTTTTTTTTTTTTTTTGTTTCAGTGTGTCTAAGCAGCAGGCCATAATGCCCGGTCAGTCATATGAGCTTGACGACGGCACCAACAGCTTCAAAGATTATCACGGCAGCAGAAATAACCGCTTCACTTCTCCAGAGCAGGCTGCAAAGAACCGCATTCAGCACCCCAGCAATGTCCTCCATTTTTTCAACGCAGTCCCTGAAGCTACACCAGAAATGTTCACCAGGGTCAGTTCACCTCAGAGAAATGACCTAAATGGTCAAATGATGTTATTTGATGTGTGCATTTATAACTTTTGTTCGTTTTCAGCTCTGTGAAGAACTTGATGTGAAGAACCCCTCCAATATCAAACTTTTTGTAGCCAAAGGTATGTAATTCAAAGATCTGTACAGTGGGGGAAATAAGTATTGAACATGTCACCATTTTTCTAATGGTGCTGTTTACTTAAAATTTTCACTGGATGTTGGTAGCAACCAAAGAAATCCATATATGCGAAGAAAACAAAACTAATTATTTTACAAATGAGGTTATGTTTAATAAAATGAAATGACACAGGGAAAAAGTATTGAACACATGAAGAAAGGTTTAGAAAGGCAGTGAAAGCCCAGACAGTAGCTGAAATCTCTCAGTAATTATTCAGCAACCCTCTGCCATTCATTAATATGAGCTGCTTCAGTCCAACATCTGCATTAGCAGCAGGATGATGAAATGAAACCGGAGTGGACATTTCGAGACAATAATCTAAAACATAGTCAAGGAAACTCACTAGAATGACCCAGCCAATCACCTGACTTGAATCCAATAGAAAGTACTGAATAACGATCAGGACTGATAGACGAGACCCACAGAACCATCGCGATTATTACATTCTGTTGAAATTTGTGGGGAAAAAATCACAAAAATCTTTGTGCTTCTATTAATCCTGCTCTACTTTACTGAACAGGCAACTCACCAGACAGGAGCTCGTCAGGGCTTCTGGAGTGGGAGTCTGTTAATGACGCCATGGAAGCCCTTGCTATGATGAACCATAACCAGATGAAAAACCCCAGTAAGTGATTAGTTTCATTTGTACACATTAGTTAACATTAAAAGTGGATCAAAAACGGTTTGCAAAATTGTTCTGTACACACCAAGCCATTGCTCCGGCTAGTTGGTTTTTAATGTGGTTCAGAAGTTGCCTCTTGTTGATTAAACGTCGGATCAAGTTGGTCTGATTCAGCATGCAGACAAGACTGGGTGTTGTTCAATAGTTAAAGCTGTGTGTGTGTGTGTGTTATTGCTGTTCCTTGTTATTTGTTATTTGTGTGTTATTTGTATTTTAATTTTTTTGTACAATGCATGATTCTTTAGAAACTTATAAACCAGATTATAAATTATGTATTAAATACTTAGTACGGGCCTGCACTGAAATTGCAAGGTGCAAATTTGAAAAGGTGCAATTTTTTATTTTTTTTTTCAAATTGCAAAAGCTACGATTTATTTCCATTACTACTAAGGGAGGCAAGTGCGAGTGATTAAAACGATCCAACTAACGTTACTTAAAAAGCAGACAACTGTTACAGCAGAACCCACAAGCCCCTATTTCACTTCTGTGGAGATGAAATGAAAGCTGTAAACTCCATCTCTGCTCTGATTCTCTCTCTCTGTGTATGTGTGGACCTTTGACTTGCTTGGGTGATGTAACGCTTCCTCTCTCCTTTCTCGGCTGTTACAGCGATTCTTGTGGATCCACACACACGCGTGTTATTCTGCAGCGCGAGTTCTCTGCCGCGTCTATCATGGATCAGCTATAAATAGACTGTAACATTAGCTAACCGCGGCTGTGTATTCGTATTCGCGTTACTCATCTGAATAATGCCAGAGTTGCTCTAACCGTTAGAGCCAATTGCACTTTCTGTTGAGTGCGGGATAACCGATAACAGGTGTTTAAAAAGTCACTCGACAATGCTAAAAAAGCAACTGGGAGAATATTTACATTTATTTATTTGTTATTAATGCTCATGTTGTTCTGTGCATGTACTTAGGTTTTGTTTGATGCATTCAAAATGAGTGTTTTCTTTTTAGCAGGTCAAATTAAAGGTACAGTTCAATTATCTGACTGCTTGTATTAAAGGACAAAATTGTGTTGAATTCTTAAAAGTAAAATCTAGAATTGTGTATGGAAAGCATTTGTCAGTGCACTGTCACTGTGATGAAATCATATAAAAATGTAACACAATCTAAATTTAAAGGTTTTATAAATTTATATATAAGATTTTTATATATATAATTTATTAATTTAATTAAAAATAGTTATTTTCTTAGTTTTTCATGATGTCTTTATTGGAAAAATGGTTTTTAAATAAACAGTAGCATAGTGTAGTAGTATTTGTGATTATATGCATGGTCTTTCTTTGGTGCTGTTAAAACCACCACATCAAACCTGCAGCTCTTTTATCAAATTATAGTAAACGGCAATTTTAATCAGATAAATAAATAAAAAAATTCTCCAAATCATGCAGCTGGCATTAAAGCACAAATAAATCTATATTTTAATTTAGGTAGTCTCAAAATGAATACTTTTATTTGGCAAGGATGCTTTAATTTGATCAAAAGTAATAAAATGCATTTATAATACAGCAGTCCTCGGTATAACACGGTTCACCTTTTGCAGCCTTGCAGTTTCACAGATTTTTTCAATGTAATTGCTTTTTATTTTTATTTTTTTTTATTTTTTTTACTGTGCATTTTGATCTACATCCTGATTGGCTGTAGACCATTGTCAATCAATCTCCTCTGTGTCTTCTGTACAGTACAGAATGCGTTCAGCTTGCCAGATTAATTTAGATCTATGATCACTAGCAGTGAGTTCCAGCAAGACCATCGTAAAGGGAGTCACACACCGGATGCGCCACACAGCACCATGCATTTTAGAATTGTACTGAATCAGGGTACGCACAACGGTGCCGCAAGTCAGTGTGCGAGGTGCATTCGGTGTGTTTTAGTTTTGTGGATCAGTGACCGCTTGAAAAAGAACATTATGCTGGATGCCAACATTATCCGCACTAAAGCTAAAAAGCTGTATGAACCTTTTGCTGACAGCGATGAATGTTTGCTCTTGACAACAGGATTTGATCTTTGGTTTCATTCTATAATACTGGACTTATTTTCCACGAAAGGTTGAACTTTGAGAGTGTTTAAAGGTGCAGTATGTAAGTTTGACACCCAGTGGTTGAACTATGTATTGCACTCCTGGATCAAAATAAACGCAAGTGCGGGATGCCAGATTGAGGACAGGAGCGAGTGGTTTAAACCATTTTCAAAGCAGAATATCTGAATTCAGCATTGTTTTTCAGTTAAACAAGTATGTTCATTTGGGATGTTTCTTAAATATCTGCACACACATTATAGTATTTTTATGCTTTAGAAGAGTCAAAAACTTACTTACAGCATCTTTAGACAACAGAGAAAAGTGTGAAAATGTAAATGCCTGTCAGAAAAGTGTAGTGAGGGGTTTAACAGCTATAAAACATCTATAATAATTGTAAAAAAAAATAATAAAGCTGACTACTTTGCGGATTTTGCTTATCTTTGCGGGTTTGTGAGGGGAATTGCAGAAGGTTGTTAGTTTATTAAAGCCAATTATATTGAATGTAAGATTAAATACATATAGCTGCACATTAAATTAAAATAAATCTGAAACATAGCTCAAAGACTACAGTTTAATCAGAATGACAACTAGCGGGTCAACCTGACTGGGCTGTCTGTCGCCTTGCATCTGCACCAAAAAGCTCCCTGTAAACACACCAAACAGACAAAAGCAATCTGAAACGGCATGTCTTTCCATACCCATGGAGGGCAATATCTGTTTTCTTGTTCACAATGGAAAACTGGAACTTCCAACCTGCTTACTTGGAACTTCTTACCATGGAGGGATTCACTTCTCCAAATTACAGCCGGCCTTTTTGTGTTTCACCTTGACTTGATTTGTTTATTTGCTACGTCACTTCACTATGTCACAGTCGCGCTCTGATTAGTTGCTAAAAACATTCATAGTGCTTCAGCTGAAACCGATTCCACATGCTGAATCAGGCCAAATAGGCATTTAACCAACTAGCTGGACCGATATTATGCAGAAACTGCAATTTATTTCTAAGAAAAAGAAAATGTGCACAGTATCAGAAACTTGCTGCTTTGAAATAGTCCAAAAATGGTACTAATGTTGTGTTATGTGTTTTCTCCACAGATGGTCCATACCCATTTACACTCAAGCTGTGTTTCTCCACTGCACAGCACGCAAACTAAACAACATCCTGTCCTCCATCTCCACCGTCGCCATGTCATCACTTCACCTCCTGCTACTTTATTATCTTCATTTGTACGAGTGTGTATGCAGACGTGTTGCGTTTATCTTATGTTGATTGAGTCGAGGCACAAACTGGGAGAGAAACTGACTGAACTCATTGTTTTTAATAGAAGACGAGAGTTTAAAAACGCTTTTGTACCAGTATTTCGGTTTTGTTATCTTTTTTTATTGCTTACCATGATTGACTGTTAGCTCTGTGCTCAGCACCTCTTTTTAGAAACATCCTCCTGTAAAGATTGCGTTCTTTTGTTTGGATTGTAAAATAAAATTAGTGATAATGGGCCTTTGTTGTGATTTTGCTTTTGCAAGAGAGCAGATTGTGACTCATGTTTTTAAATGTTTTACACCAGTTCAACTTTATTCTTTTCTCAAAAGCTGCCTGCAAGTTACTGCCCAGTGTATATTTGCTAAATAACATGTAACCGGTTTAAATAAAGACATAATCTGCCTATTCAACAATGGCTGATAATTTCAGGTCACCTTCATATGGCGACGTGCGTTTATCAAATGATTCGTCGTTAGAAATTATCTTTCATTGTACGTTGATGTTTTCTGGTGGTCCCAAAAACATACTTTAACCAGTCAAACTCTGCGGACCCGGTGACGTCATCGACTTCCCTTTTAAGTTTTTAAAGGCAGCGGGTTGCGCAACACCCCGGAAGTGGCTCCGTTAGAGAGTGGAGAAGCTATATTTTATGCATATATGCATCACTTCGGTTTTTATTTTACTGTACAAAAGTTATTTATGCTTAAATACACAGTATACTGGATACCCGAGCTGGGTATTGAACATTGGTTTATTTTCATATCTTATAGTCATTGACTCATTTTAATGTAATGTTATGATGCCTAAAATGCAAAGGAGATAAAATAAGTAATGTAAACTCATGTTCCTATAGTTATTATCATGTAAAACTAAGCATAAGCAAATATGTACTATTTAATATGAATGATCAAAAAGTTATTTTCCCCAGTATTCACTTGAATTGCAATAGCTTGGCCATTTCACATGATAGAGATAAAATAATTTTTCCTAGTGTTTGCTGCCCTCTGCTGGTTTAAAGCAGAACTTTCTGGAAAAGCTAAAATCTCTAAACAGATAATCTACACCCTTTCAAAAAACATTTTAGAAAAAAAATAAATCGCCCAATGTTGAAGTGGTTCATAATAAAACAGAAAAAATATTAAATATTATTTATTACTTTCAGCAGTTTCTTATGTAAATTCAAAGGGTTTTTTATTCAATTACACTGGAATTTTTCATTTATAGCAATGCATTTGGATATGGAAGGCTTTCAAAATTTGGTAGGTGGAAAATACATAAATAAAAATGGTATAGCACCTCTCATCAGTTGGAATACTATAACTTTTGCATAGATTATGCTAGAGACATTTTTCTTTTTTCCTCTGATTACACACATGTGCAGGAACCACCAAAACTATTTACAGCAACAGAGACCACACAGAACCTAAAAGGTACACTTTCAAATATGAGTTTATAAAAAAAAAAATACAAAAGGGCCTCTTTTTTTAGGTGTTTATTATTACACAGACAACATCTACAGTTATTTTAAATACTTTCAATAGTGTTTTATGAAAATTCAAAGGGTTTTCTTTAAAATAATACCAAATTTTTGCATTTACACCACTGCATGTAGATTTGGGAAACTTAAATTTGGGTAGGCAAAATCCAGGCAGAAATCCCAAAATAGCTCTAGACTTTAAATGGTTAAGCTGTATGAAAGCTGAGAAGTCGTTAGAAAATATCGAGTTTTAAATACATAATGGCATTAAATGCAGTTCAGTTTATACATTTATTAATTTATAATAGCGATAAATATACTGTTTACTGCAATTTACATGGGCTATGTAATATGGAGAATCATGATTTTTCAGTTAAATTATATTGTGTTATGTAATGTAGTGAAAGCCAAATGTCCCTCATAGTAAAATGGCCATTTATACTGACATAAATGACAAGTGGATGAATTCAATTGCAATTGAGAAGCGTGTGTATTGAGTTTATTGTAGACTAATTAAAACATCATGAAGGTGTAAGCATTAGCAAAAAAATCACACAAGTGGAAAATACTCTACATTTTATTTTGATGGACCATTTGAGTATTAGTAGACTCTTGCTAAATATCTGTTTATACAGACATTTAACTGACTATAAGAAAGTTTGCAAGTGCATGTCAATTTACACTAACCCCAACCTAACAGTCTACTTATAATCTAATGAAATTAGTTGGTATCAGTGGTGTAATGTAGCATATTACAAATACTCAAACTACTGTGATTGAGTAGTAGGTATCAGAAATTGTAATTTTTTAAAGTAGTTTTAAAAATATGGACTTTCCCTGGAGTACGATGAGTGCAGTATCTGTACTTTTACTCCACTACTTTAACCTGCAGTCACTACTTTATTTTTTTGTGTCTATGGGGATTAGAAAAATCAGTCCTGTGATTCCTAATCAAAATCGCACATAGAAGGTAAATCGCATCATAATGAACTAACTCCCCACATAGCAAACAGACTTGGCCCAAATGTGGCCTCGTTATGGCACTGCTGGCGTGTTGCTGGATCTAGCATGCATAATGTCAGCCGAATGTGGGCCATGCATGGCAGTGATGGGACTGCATGCATGATGGGAAACTACATTTGGGCCAGTTGTGGATGGGAGGTGTGTGGCCCAGATCAGTGTAGCGATTGTTCACATTGTTTAGGCAACATTAGGCTGGGTTATGGCTCAGTTTTTGGGGTTTCTGGTTAAAGTATAAATTTATAGCTGAGAATCGGTACCAATAATAAACCTGTTTTGGCCTAGTTCAGGGCCAGTTAAGGGTGATACATTGGCTGAGATTCAGGCCGGTTATGGCCCATATGTGGCCCTTGTCTTTAATCCAGTTATTGGCCACTTCAGGACCGTCATTCTTTGCGGTACTTGGGCCGAGGGAAAACTTATTGTGTTGCCTGGAGCTGGGTCAGAAAACATTTGCTATGTGGGGAATCAGTACCAATAATAAACCTGTTTTGGCCCAGTTCAGGGCCTGTTAAGGGTAATAAATTGGCTGAGATTTAGGCTGGTTATGGCCCATGTGTGGCCCTAGTCTTTAATCCAGTAATGGGCCACTTCAGAACCGTCATTCTTTGCAATACTTGGGCCGAGGGAAAAGTTATTAAGTGGCCCGGAGCTGGGCCAGAAAACGTTTGCTATGTGGGTCAAGACATGAGTGATTTATAGTTGCAGCAAACTGTTTGGAAGCATTAAAAGTGTCCAAGACGATGTCCAAAATCTTTACAACAGATACGTTTTACTCGCACCACATTTTTAGGCAAGTAATGGTACTTACACTTAAGTATGATTTTCAGTACTCTTTTCACCACTGGTTGGCATGTAGATACAATGCAACTTAAATTCAACAATTGGGCCATCAAAATAGTTACCAATTACTCCATTACAAAAGACAATTTCAACATAATTTAAGAAGGTTTAAGTGTCTGAATTTAAAGGTCTAGTGAATATCAAATATATTTTTAGATGTTAATATCAGTATGTTAGTCTTAAGCATGTGTGGTACACTCAGAAATAAAGGTATGCGAGCTGTCACAAATTTCTACCTAAAAGGTCCATATTAATACCTCAAGGGTGCATATTAGTACCTAAAAAGTACAAAACTGTTCCTCTAAAATGTTTTAGTTACTAATATATACTATGAAGGTACCGTTTTGTACTCTTCAAGTACAAATGTGTACCTTTTGAAAAGGTACCACCCCAGTGACAGCTCGCGTACCTTTATTTCGGAGAGTATAAACAGTGACAATTTGCATTTAGAAAATATAAACATAAAAAAACGTAGAATTTTTTATTAACAAAAAATACAAAATTATACAGTAATAAACAAAAAAAACATGCCAAGTTTACATAAAAAAACATTCAGTAAATAAAAATCTTAAAGTTTTTGCTTTTTTAAATCAACAATGTTCTCCAAACTTGTGCAGTAGTCCTTAGTCTCTTGAAGGAAATGAACAAAGTTTGGCTTTGATCCAGTCCTTTTTTGATGTACAGTTGAATTATTAGAATTATTAGCCCCCCTGAGATGTTAGTCCCCCTGTTTATTTTTTCCCCCAATTTCTGTTTAATGGAGCAAAGATTCAACACATTTCTAAACATAATAGTTTTAATAACTCATTTCTACTAACTGATTTTATTTATTTTTTTGCCATAATGGCAGTAAAAAAATATTAGACTATATTTTTCGAGACACTTCTATACAGCTTAAAGTGACATTTAAAGGCTTAACTAGGTTAATTAGGTTAACTAGGCAGGTTAGGGTAATTAGGCACGTTATTGTATAATGATGGTTTGTTCTGTAGACTATTGAAAAAAATATAGCTTAAAGGGGCTAATAATTTTGACCTTAAAATGGTCCTTAAAAAATTAAAAACTGCTTTTATTCTTGCCGAAAACAAACAAGACTTTCTCCAGAAGAAAAAATATTATCAGACATACTGTGATAATTTTCTTGCTCTGTGAAATATCATTTGGGAAATATTTAAAAAATAAAAATAATTAAAGGGGGGCTAATAATTCTGACTTCAGCTGTATATGAAACTTTCCCAAAATAATAAAAAGCTGTACTGGGAAGGTAAATTCGTTGCATGTATTGACAAAATGAACACAAATATCTAAATTTTGTATGTAACTATCACAGGGTGTGACCAAAGAAATTTAACTTTTAATCCATCTGAAGGATTTATCAATCAGCAAAACACAAACAAAACTGTATCCTTTCCTGTGTTCAAGTATGTATGTACAGTATGTACAGTATGTATGTATGTATGTATGTATGTATGTACAGTATGTATGTATGTATGTATGTATGTATGTATGTATGTATGTATGGGGGAGGTCTTTAAAAAATGTCAGAGTAATAGGGGTCGCCTTGAAAAAAAGGTTGGGAACTGCTATAGGTGAATTGAATAAGCTAAATTGGCCATAGTTAGGCCCACACGGAATCTGCACGCTCAGAATTTCGCAGAATTTTTAGCCTATCAATAATTCTGTTTATTTACTTACAGTCAAATATTTACTGTTAATCTAATTGGATTTGCATTTTTAACAGGGTAAAAATATATTATTTTTTATTTCACATTTTAAGGTTTTAGTTATGATACTCCTAGAATAATTCCGCAGAAATCCACAGATTTTTACCAAAATTCTCCGCAGAAATAGCAAAAAACGTCCACAGATTCCGTCTGGCCCTAGCCATAGTGTATGTGTGTGAATGTAAGAGTGCATGGGTGTTTCCCAGTATTGGGCTGCAGCTGGAAGGGCTGCAGCAGCTGCGTAAAACATATGCTGGGAAAGTTGGCGGTTCATTCCGCTGTGGGGACCCCTGATTAATCAAGGGACTAAGCCAAAAAGACAATAAATGAATGAATGAATTATGCCAAAATGCACGTTTCAAAGTACTTCACACGATCTTTAAGCTGTTCAGTGTTTTACTAGCAACACCAAAAAGACGCGAGAGTAGAGTACAAGAATCTGATTTATGAAAATAATAACGTGTATTTTTTTTTAATTAAAATAAAACTGAACACCTCAGTTCTGGGATAAACCAAGGATGACACAACAGCCTTTGTTACGACCGTTTTAATAAAATGGGCGACTAATTTCACACTAAAAAACAAGAAGCTTTTGATTTTCCACACTCCGGAGCAGCAGATGGCGGTAATTGAAAAAAAAGAGACTCATGCGCACGAGCGGAAGTTCACCGGCATGATGTAAGACGCTAGAAAGAGTTTCCCGGATAGTAAGTGCAGTGCGAAGGTCAGTAGCTTAAAAACCAAGTAAGTTACTGTACAATACAGTACTCTTCGCATAATAATACTATTAAAATAATAAAAAAAATCAACATGCCGAGAGGAAGCCGAAGCAGAACTTCGAGGATGAGTCCTCCAAGGTGGGTTAAAGAGAGGAGCATCATGAGCTACATAGTGCTGGTCATTATCATGCGTCATTTACTCAAACATTCACGAACATGAGTGTCGTTATTGTGACAATCAGTTGTTTCAGAAGTCTGAGTCACCTTTGGTTATGTTAGTTATTATTAGAAAGAAAAGTGGTGATTATTGTATATTGATTATTCTGCAACAAATTTGAGTATTTTTAATATATGAAATCTATGATATTGTGATAACATTTGACATATTCACTGATGAGATGCCTTTATATAGCATTTAGTGTAAAATAAAAACATTTCCAGTGTAATTTTGTGTTTTGTTTAGCGATAAATCGAAAAACAAATGGGTGTAGGATTATTCTGCTGATGTTTACTTTAAAGTATTGTTAGATTGTGTAACCTTAGAATTGAGGAAGGTAACAGGAACAAAATAATCTGTTTACTTGTTTACTGATATGTGGAAATTTATATTTCTGTAACTAGGGCTGCATGATACTGGAAAATATGCAATATTGTTGAGTATTGCTATTACGATATAACATTTCCCTAGAAAAATAACATTTTTATTAGCCATGTTTTAAAATCATTTAAAATAAACAGGTAAAATATATTTTTCAGATTAATTAATTTTTATGAAGCCTAAAAAAAAGAGGTGTCAATGTGCGAACATTTAGTCTTTAAAATGCTATGAATGAGTGAAAAGAGTATATTACACATACTGTTATAGTGATAATTTTGCAATAAGCTTATAAAGGTGCAGTAGGTGATTGTCTTCAGAAACATTTTTTGTTGTGCTGGTTGATGGGAGTAGTCAAGAGAGAAAAAAAAAACAACAGTCAATAAGAGTCAGAATATATGCCCAGGTTTTCAGTCATTCGTAATATCTAAATGATTGCACTTTGACGGGTTTTTTTTAAGATCAGAAAGTTCAAATATTCATTATTACCTGTTTATTGTAGTATGGTCATAATAAATACTTTTTTACAAAGCCAATAAAATAGCTTTTTTTTAGAAAAATGTTATATCACAAGCAATATCATTGTACTCAACACCAGTATTGCATGTTTTTACAGTATCATGCAGCCCTACTCCAGACTATGTAAAATACACTCACCGGCCACTTTATTAGGTACACTTTACTAATATCCCCTATTGCCTTCAGAACTGCCTAATCCTTCATGGCATAGGTTCAGCAAGCCAAGGTACTGGAAATATTCAGTTGTAATATGCAGTTGCTGCAGATTTGTCACCTGCACATCCATGATGCGAATCTCCTGTTCCACCACATCCCAAAGATGCTCTATTGGATTGATTTCTGGTGACTTTGGAGGCCATTTGAGCACAGTGAACTCATTGTCATGTTTAAGAAATCAGTTTGAGATGATTCACGCTTAATGACATGGTAATTATCCTGTTGGAAGTAGCCATCAGAAGATGGGTACACTGTGGTCATAAAGGGATGGACCTGGTCCGCATCAGTACTCGGGTAGGCTGTGGCTTTGACACCAGGGCCGGCGCGTCCATAGATGCGACCTAGGCGGCCGCCTTACGGCGGCATAATAGTGAAGGCGGCAAACGCGCCCCCCCCCCCCGGCCCCCTCTGCGACAAATCTCCCTTCCTTCCCCCCCCCGGTCCCCAGTTTCATCCCGTGGCAACACCCCCCCACCCCCCAGCCCATCCCACCCCACCCCAGTCCTCAAGTTTATCTACGACAACATCCAACCCCTTTACTTCATAAAACGGTCACTTTAGTTTTTGCTTTCGGGTTGAGGGCAGCATGATAGTCCTTTGCCTAGAGCTGCAGATCAGCTTGCTTTGGCCCTGGTTGACACGATGCTCAATTGGTCCTAATGGATTCAAAGTGTGCCAAGAAAATATCCCCCACACCATTACACCACCACCACCACTAGCCTGAACTGTTGATACAAGGCAGGATAGATCTATGCTTTCATGTTGTTGACGCCAAATTGATCCTACCATGACCCTACCTTCGAATGTTGCAGCAGAAATCAAGACTCATCTTTTTTTTTCATTCATTCTTTTTTTTTTTCTCATGTTTTTTCAATGTTCTATTGTCCAATTTTGGTGAGCCTGTGTGAATTGTAGCCTCAGGTTCCTGTTCTTAGCTGACAGGAGTGGCACCCAGTGGTCTTCTGCTGCTGTAGCCCATCCGCCTCAGAGTTAGACGTTTTGTGCGTTCATAGATGCTCTTCTGCATACCTCGGTTGTAACGAGTGGTTATTTGAGTTACTGTTACCTTTCTATCAGCTGGAACCAGTCTGGCCATTCCCCTGTTACCTCTGGCATCAGCAAGGCATTTGCGCCCGCAGAACTGCCGCTCACTGAATATTTTCTCTTTTTCAAACCATTCTCTGTATGTGAAAATTCCAGTAGATCAGCAGTTTCTGACATACTCAGACCAGCCCATTTGGCACCAACTACATGCCACGTTACGTCACAAAAATCACCTTTTTTTCCCATTTTGATGCAGCAGATCGTCTTGACCATGTCAAGTTACTTTCATGTGATTGGCTGATTAGAAATTTGCGTTAACAAGCAGTTAGACAGGTGTACCTAATAAAGTGTGTATATATATATATATAAAATATTATAAAATAAAATATATAAACACTGTTTAACATACATTACATAAATGTATATTTAAAAAAAAAAAAAAAAAAAATAGCGTTTCTCTAGAAAGGATTTTATATCCCAAGAAGTATTGCTGTCACAATACACAACAGCAATATGAAACATTTTCCCAATATCGTGCAACCCTTTCTCTAGACTATGTAAAAAATAGCTGAGGTCAAAGTACAGGTAATTGATTGTTAATTTTTCTTTTCAGCTACTCCTCACCAGCACCGATGGCTCGAGCAGCTCCTCCGCGGTCATACGCACCCGCTCCGGCTCCTCCTCCACCTTCAGCGGTGGCTCCTCCTGCTGCTGCTGCCCCCCGTCAGCCGGGAATGTTCGCTCAGATGGCCTCCACTGCCGCAGGCGTTGCTGTCGGCTCTGCTGTCGGACACACAATAGGTCACGCTATGACCGGCGGCTTTGGTGGAGGGGGACAATCTGAAGCTGCCAGGCCTGATGTGACCTATCAGGTAACTGTTATAAGATGGGTGCATTCATTTTACATTAATTTTTTTATTTATTTATTCATTTATTTTTAAATTTGTGTTCTGAAGATGAACGAAGGTCTCAGGGAATTCGAAAGACACGAGGGTGGAGTAATTCATAAAATAATTATCAATTTTGGACAAACTAACTATTTGAGCTCTTCAATAGTTGATGACAACTTACAATAGAGTACTTGTCATTGCATCATTTATTCAGGAGATTCATTCACAAATACTGCTTCATTCAATTCGAAATAAAGTTAAGCAATGACCATTTTGTCAGAACCTAGTAAATGAATGTTATTTTGTTTAGTTGTCTGATATTTTTATTCCATTCAGAATTGTGGAAGAGTTGCAGTCTCTATTTTAATAAAACTATAAAAGATAAATGTATAAATTCTGAATTTTGCTGATGAGATAATAATACTCCACTGTGTTGTACCTAAACATGGATTAAAACCAGAATCGCAGTTGCCATTCATATTTTTTTAATCCAGAGACTTTTAGATAATTTTCAATTAAGCAACAATCCTGTTGGCTGGATTTTAGATTTTTTAACCAATAGAACACAAAGAGTGTGAATAAACTGTTCCCTGTCTGAAAGCCTGTGCTCCTCACCTCAGGGGTGTGTGTTATCCCCACTTTTATTTATTCTGTGTACAAAAATGTGTCAGAGCACAGTTGAAAATCATTTAATTTTAAAATATGCAGACGACACTGTGATTGTAAGCCTCCTCCAAGGAGATAAAAATAGTCATGGTCCCATAGTAGATCATTTTGTTCAGTGGTGTGAGGAGTCAAATCTAAAACTTAATGCAACAAAAACTAAGGACATGATTATTGATTTTAGAAAGAATAATACAGCAGCTGAGGTGACTAATATTAGGGGTCAAAAAGTAGAATGTGTGGAGAACTACAAATATTTGGGTACCATTATAGACCGATATTTAAACTTTGAGGCAAACTGTGTGCAATAAGGGGCATCAGCGCCTATATTGTCTCAGGAAGCTATCCCGTTTTCACATTGGCCCTAATATGCTTACTTTTTTTTTTTTTTTTTTTTTTTTTATCGTGCTTTTATTGAGTCTATTCTATCCTTTACTCTGGTGGCATGGTTTGGAGGTCTGTCTCTCAAAAACAGGAATAGACTGAGCCAGGTTGTTAGGTGGTCTAGCAGGTTGATTGGTGAATCACAGCTGAGTATTGAATCCCTGTATAGTACGCAGCTTTTACGGATTGCCCAGAACATTGGTGGCTGTAGCTCTCATCCTCTGTCTGAGGAGTTTATCCTGCTCCCTTCGGGTCGAAGGTTTCAGATGCTTTTTAGTAGGACAAAACGGTTCAGGAATGGCTTTGTCCCATCATCTATTGTCGCTCTGAATAAATTTTAATCTTTCATAAGGTACTTTGTATGTGTATATGGGGGTATGTATATGTATGATTTAATTGTTTACATCAAATGCCAAACTTTGCTGCAAAAAGAATCTACCTACGGGTACTAATAAAGTCAACGAACTAAATAATTCAATTTTTTTTTTAATTATCACTGAGGCTTCAAGTGAAGTAGAGTTGGAAGAATCTTTTTTAGAATTGCAAAATTATAACCACATTTTCATGAACTCACAATTGTAGGTTAACTTGTCAATTCTCATAACTCTAAAATAAGTTTTTCAATTTTCAGAGAGTCTATAAACACTGCAAATTTGTAAAGTCAGACATTTAGGATATAGACCATTTCAAAGTGAGGTTGTCACTGGCCCATGAACATTTCCTGCTTGTTGTCAAACTGTTTCATAACTGTAATAAGAGGCAATTCAATCATAACTTAACGTTAAAACTGCTATCATAACATCATTTATCAATATGTGGACCTTTTTGAATTCTCGGAGGCTACGGAAATTAAAATGTAAAACAGGAAGTGCATTAGGATCATTGATTTTGTTTACATGCCTCAAAATGGTCTAATTAAATATAGAATTGCAAGACTTTTATTAATCTACTGTTTTCAGTTTTTATATGTTTATTACTAATTATTATTATATTATTGTCAAGTTGGATTTGCTAAATAATTTTAGGAATTTTAAAATAACGCAATAAGAAATTCAACCAAACCCTAAAACTTCTAGAAATTCAGAATGCATATATAATTGCAAGATAGAATTTATATCTGTTTTAGTAATTATTATAATATTTTTGTCTATCTAATGAATTCCACCAAACCATAAAACCTTTAGAAATTCAAGGTATAATAATAAATGTGCAATTTCAAGATGTTATTTTAAAAATGTACAATTGTGAATTTATATTAGTTTAATTGTAATTATTTAAATATTTTTGTCTGGTTGGCCTTGCTAAATAATTATAGGAATTTTTCTTAAAAAAAAACACAATAATGAATTTATTCATTCATTTTCCTTCGGCTTATTCCAGCAATATGTTTTACGCAGCAGATACCCTTCCAGCCAAAACCCAGTGGAAAACACCTATACATGCACATGCACTCATACACTATGGCCAATTTAGTTTAATTCACCTATAGTGCATGTCTTTGCACTGTGGGGAAAACCGGAGCCCCTGGAGGAAACCCGCGCGAACACAGAGAGAACATGCAAACTCCACACAGAAATGCCAACTGACTCAGCGACTTTCTTGCTGTGTCACCTGTAATGAATTCAACCAACCCTAAAACTTTTAGAAATTCAAGATATAATAAAATATACATTACTTAAAAATTTTTACAATTAATATTGTATTCTATTAGTAATTATCTAAATATTTTGTCCAGTTGGGCTAGGGAAATAACTGTAGGAATTTTCAAATAGAGCAGTATGAATTCTTCAAAACACCTAAACTTCATCCTTAATGGTCTCACAGGAGCCGTACCAGAATCAGGCCATGTACCCGCAGCAGCAGCAGCCAATGTACCAGCAGGATCCGCAGCAGCAGAACCCCTGTTCATATGAGATGAAGCAGTTCATCGAGTGCGCTCAGTCTCAGAGCGACCTCAAACTCTGCGAAGGATTCAGCGAAGTGCTTAAACAGTGCAGATTCTCCAATGGTTCGTACTCTGAACTTGTTAACATGTAAAAAGTTGCCCAATATACAAGTTTTTTTAAATTATTATTTATGGGTTAAAGTTGTCCCCTAGTTGCATTTATATAAATGATGTAGTGGATTTGTAGCAACATTATTTTGCCAAGCCACCATTGTGTAAAAGTGTGTATTGTTCTACAGCAATATTGTTGTTTTTTTTCTCCACAGGACTGTCATGAGATTGGGATCACAGACCTGAACACAATATTTCAGGCAATTTACTTCTGCTTGTTCTATCTTGATAATGTAAATTTAATTTGTAAGTGAAAAATAAAAACAGCGTCATGGGGAAACGCTGTGTAACATGCCTGAAGCATAGTATTTAACTATTGGGTGTAGATGACTGTAGCTTTCTGAATTTATTTTGTGATTGAGCTACTGTAGAAGAAATCACAGTGTGAATTTCTCCACAGGAGGTTCTTTGTCAGTTGTTGAAAATATTCCATTCAAATGCAAATAAAAGAATCAGAATCATTCAAATGCCTTTTTTACAGTCTTTTATACCCAATACATGTTCAAGAAACGTCGACCATTGGAAAAATCTATTAATTTTATTAACATTTAATACACCGTGTTCTAGCTACATTGTGGAAATCAGAAATGAAACTCGACAATGTAAAAATAAAAATAAAAGCTGTCATTTTTATCTGCGTCTGCAGTGCACGAAATTTCCACAATGTTTTAAAAAGCTAATAAAATATTTCCACAACAAAACAACAGCATAAACCACAAAGCCAATGATCACCTCCTGTACAGATTTTGTGCTTTATTCAGTGTTAAATGCTACCAGTGTGAACTTGAACACTTGAAGCAGATTCAGATCTTGGGAAAAAACATCACAAACCATTTGAAAATGATAGTGTCAAAGTCAAACCAATAACATCAGATACATCAACAAACCAGCAACAACAGTAAAATTGGTTTAACAATTAAATTACAACCCTTACAATTACATTGAGTGTTCAGTGGCTGAAATTGAAATGAATTGCTTTATATTCGTTTCTTGAATTGTTTCTGAGTTTGGTTGCATGTAATTAGGACACTGTGTTAGACTACGTTAATCAGCTGACTTTATGAAAACATAATTGACAGCTTAATGATGGTTTATATTTGTTTGTATGATAATTTAAAGATTGCATGTTGCGATATTAAATATTTTTTATGAAATATTATCTCTTGATATTTTTTAGCACATCGGAGCTACAGAAAAGTAACTGCAATGCAACAAATAAGGAGATGGTTTTATTTGTTTTAATCAGGTTTGTTTTGCGTGTTGTTGTGTTATTTCACAATGTTTCTTTATTTCTGCAAGCGTACATTTGCTATAAAAATGAAAACCTAAAAAAAATATTCAATCCTTTAAATCCCCAGTGTAGCAGAATTTAATGAATGTACAAATATCTTTAAGTTTTACTCATCTCGACACGGTG
>CAIGQZ010000692.1:5967873-5985297 GCA_903798205.1 Danio tinwini
TGTGTGTGTGTGTGTGTGTGTGTGTGTGTGTGTGTGTGTGTGTGTGTGTTTCTGCAGGGGTGTAAGCAGTGTGGTTCGGCGCTGCATCCATAAGCGCACCACTCAGGAATATGCTGTAAAAGTCATAGATATTACGCCATCAGATAAAATGAACCCTGAGGAGATAGAGGAGATCAGGAACGCCACAATTAAGGAGATTGACATCCTGAAGAAAGTCTGTGGCCAAGAAAACATCAGTAAGAGCCCAAGATTACAATAATAGCAGCTTTAAATACACAAGCAAGTATATTTAGGCCTGATTCTTCTGTTGTTTCTCCAGTTCAGCTGAAGGATTGCTTCGAAACTAAAGCTTTCTTCTTTTTGGTGTTTGACTTGTAAGTAGAGCTCATTATGTATAATTTTGTTTAATATATTCCAAATATACATTTGAAATCAGAATTATTAGCCCTCCTGAATTATTAGCTCCCCCTGTATATTTTCCCTCAATTTATTTTTACGTAATGGAAAGATTTTTTCACACATTTCTAAACATAATAGTTTTAATAACTCATATATAGAAACAGATTTCTTTTATCTTTGCCTTGATGACAGTACATTGTCAAGATGCTAGTATTCAGCTTAAAGTGTAATTTAAGAGTTTAACTAGGGTTATTAGGCAAATAATTGTATAATGATGGTGTGTTCTGTAGACAATCAAAAAAATATTGCTTAAGGGGGCTATTATTATTGACATTAAAATGTATTTTTTTTAATTGCCAAAAAAATCTCCAGAAGAAAACAAATATATAGAAAATATTGTGAAAATTATCTTGCTCTGTTAAACATCATTTGGGAATTATTTGAAAAAGAAACAAACTTGAAGAGAAGGGCAAATAATTTTGCCCTCAGTTGTATTTACATAATTATAAATAATATATATTTATTTTATATATTTATATATTTATTATACAATTATATATTCCAGCCAAACAAAAAAAAATAGAAACTTTCTCAAAATATAATAGAAAAATGTCCCTGCTCTGTTATACTTGGGAAATATTTGAAAAAATAATTCAAATTTCACAGGAGGGATAATAATATTCTGTATTAGTCATGACATGTCTTCTCTGGTTTGAGGTTAGCATCTTGATCTAAAGCATAAAATAGAGGAAAATGTCAACTTTGGTATAGTTCTTACATGATTATTTTACATTAATAGCGTATTTAAAATCACAGTGATGATTAAAATGACAATGACTATTTTGGGAATGCACTGTCATCCTGAAGCAGAATCTAAAATAATCATAAAAGGAGTCTTTTAAATATGTCATCAAACGATTCTTGCTCAAAACATGCATGACAAAATATTTAAAATATAGTAATTTGTCACCTTGGAATTATAAGGCTCTCTCTGCATTCTGAATGATTTTGAGATATTGAGCTTTAAAGTTTTTGCAATCCATATAGCAAACAGTATGTGTGTAACATTTGTTTTTAAATAAAAAACGTCTTAAAATGTAAACTTATAAAAAACATCCCATAATATAAATAAGTTGTCATTTAATAAGAATATGTCAATAACTCAATTTTGACAAAAATGTCAGATAGAACCTTATCATTCTAAAGTAATACATTTTTATTCTAAATTCCTGTATAAACCATGGAAAAATGTGTGATAGTCTATTTATTTCAGTTTTTTTATGTGTCTTTGATTTATATTTGTATTTTAAACCACCTAAATGATATAAATATTGATCTTACAGGATGAAAAAAGGAGAGCTTTTTGATTACCTGACTGAGAAGGTTACACTCAGTGAAAAAGAGACAAGGTTAGTATAATATAACCAGCATTACCATCATTTGTAACACAATGTTGATTACTCTGTTGGATATTGTCTGTTATAGAAATTAATACTCTTATTTAGCTAGTGATGATAAAGATTTATAATGTCTCAAAAAAACGTATCAGTTTTCAGACAGCTGCTGTTATTCAGAACTCTTTGTTTGTTAAAGAAAGCTGAAAAAAACACTACTCAGCCATTTTCAACTTATTTTGTCCAGACCGTGGTACACTAGACCAGCTCTATAAGCTCACCAGGGTTCTTGGGGGGTTATGGGAGTATGCCCAACCAATCCACATGTGTTTTGTGGACTTGGAGAAGGCGTTCAACCGTGTCCCTTGTGGCATTTTGTGGAAGGTGGAGTATGGGGTCAGAGGCGCTCTGTTTGTACAGGGACGAGACAGTTTTTAACAGAGTAGGAGTTTGGTTTGCATCGCGGCAATAAGTCAGAATTGTTTACAGTGCATGTTGGACTCCGGCAGGGCTGCCCTTTGTCACCAATTCTGTTCATAATTTTTATGGACAGAATTTCAATGTGCAGCCTTGGGCTGGAGGGGGTCTGGTTCGGGGACCACAGGATTTCATATTTGTTATTAGCAGACGATGTTGTTCTGTTGGCTTTGTCGAACATGGACCTTCAACATGCACTGGGATTGTTTGCCACCGAGTGTAATGCAGCTGGGATGAGAATCAGCACCTCCAAGTTGGAAGCCATGGTGCTCCACCGGAAATAGGTGGTTTGCCATCTCCAGGTTGGAGGGAAGGCTTTACCCCATGGAAGAGTTCAAGTCTCTTGGAGTTTTGTTCACGACTGAGGGAAGGTTGGATCATGAGATTGACAGGCAGATTGGTGCAGCAGCAGCAGTAATGCAGTCGATGTATCGGTCCGTTGTGGTAAAAAAAGGAGCTGAGCCAAAAGGCAAAGCTCTTGATTTACCGGTCAATCTATCTTCTTACTCTCACCTATGGTCATGAGCTTTGGGTCATGACTAAAAGGACAAGATCTCGGATACAAGCAGCCGAAATTAGTTTCCTTCGCAGGGTGGCAGGGCGCACCCTTATAGATAGCGTGAGGAGCTCTGACACTCAGCAGGAGCTCGGAGTAGAGCCGCTGCTCCTCCACATTGAGAGAAGTCAACTAAGGTGGCTCAGGCATCTGTTTCAGATGCCTCCTGGACACCTTTCTAGGGAGGTGTTCCAGGCATGTCCCAGCAGGAGGAGGCCTTGGGAAAGACCCAGAACACACTGGAGGGACTATGTCTCTCGGCTGGCCTGGGAACGCCTTCGGATCCCCCCGGAAGAGCTCGAGGAAGTATCTGGGGAGAGGAAAGTCTGGGGTTCTCTCCTAAGACTGCTGCCCTCGTGACCCGGCCCTGGAAGAGCAGATGAAAATGAGATAAAATGAGATAATAATAATTTTAAATAAATATTTTCAATAAAAAAAACGGCAGCATATTGGAATGATTTCTGAAGGATCATGTGACTGGCTTAATGATGCAAACAATTCAGCTTTGAAATGGCAGGAATAATTTTATTCTATATATTCATTTTTAATAGTAAAATATTACTTTTTTGCACAGTTTTTGCTGTAATTTTGATCAAATTTATGCAGTCTTGGTGAGCAGAAGGTACTTCTTAAAAAAATGAATTAAAATCGTACTATTCTAAAACATTTCATCGATTTATAGTTTACATTTTCTTCATATAAATAAAATTTAAGTATTTTCTTAAACACAAGACTTTGCCTCCTGAATCATACATTCAGCTTCAATTATGATTAAATAATTAAGTCGAATTTTCATATTTTTGTGTGTTTACGCTACTAAGTTAAATAAACATTTAATTGAAGCATCTATTTTCAGAAACATCTATTTTCAAAAAAATAGTTGTGTCTATCCCCCGCATTCTGGTCAACTGTGTTACATCTTTTATAAAAAGGCACAACCATCTGTAAAGCACTGATTGAAAAAAAAGCATGTTACTTGCTCCATGTGATGACACTTCCTGTGAAAGCATTGAGGCCTGCCATTATGGTTTTCTCATTCATTTGTTCTAAATGTTTAGGATACAACAAAAGTAAATTAATATAAGTCAGCTATGTTACTGTGATATTTCAGTGAATTTCTCATTCACTTTTTAAAATCAACAATATGTTGAAAATGCATAAAATTCAGTTTTAGGCATGCCATGTGGTATCTGGTTTGAGGTTAGCATCTTGAGCTAAAGCACAAAATGATGGAAAATATCAACTCTGTTACTGTCAACTCTGTTATCAACTCTGTTACTGTCGGCACTAAGTTAAACAACCATTAGCTACACATTTACAATTGTTCACGTTAATAATAGATTCAGTTGACTGTAAATAATATATTTATTGTATATCATTCCATTAAAAAACAATGAATGGAAAATGCTTGAAATATACCGACAAATCTGGAACGAGTCTTATTTTGCTTCTTGTTTAAACTTGTTAGGGTTTTTTTTGGGACAATTTAATTGTTTTATATTCAATTCACTTAAATTTGTAAAAACTATTATGTTATTGTAATCGAATTGTGTTGGGACAACTACAAACAATTGTGTGAAACCCAGCATTTTTTGTCAGTGCTGCTTGCCGTATGTTTCCAACACTATTTTGTGATTTTGCAGGAAGATCATGCGCTCCCTGTTGGAAGTGGTTCAGTTCCTTCACTCCCAGAATATTGTGCACAGGGATCTGAAGCCGGAGAACATCCTTCTGGATGACAATATGAACATCAAACTCACAGATTTCGGCTTTGCTGTGCAGATTGCACCAGGACAAAAACTCAATGGTAGGTCACTGGCTTGATAATGAGCAAATACATCATTGAAATTACTAACAATATGACATATTTTACAATATGATGTAAAAAACAAACAAACAATAAAATATATTTTTAATATGCAGCTACATTCTGACAGTAGTCTTAAAGGGTCATGAAACCTTATCACATGTACATAAGTATTCACAGCCTTTGCTCAATATTTTGTTGATGCCCATTTGGCAGCAATTAGCCTCAGGTCTTTTTGAATATGATGCTACACGCTTGGCACACCTATCTTTGGGAATTTTTGCCCATTCCTCTTTGCAGTACCTCTCAAGCTCTATCAGGTTGGATGGGAAGAGACGGTGTACAGCCATTTTTTTAGATCTCTCCAGAGATGTTCAATAGGATTTAGATCTGGGCTCTGGCTGGGCCACTCAAGGACATTCACTGAGTTGTTGTGAAGCCACTCCATTGATATTTTGGTGGTGTGCTTTGGGTCATTGTCCTGCTGGAAGATGAACCGTTGAGGTCAAGAGCACTCTGAAGCAGGTTTTCATTCAGGACGTCTCTGTACATTGCTGCATTCATCTTTCCTTCTATCCTGACTAGTTTTCCAGTTCCTGCTGCTGAAAAACATCCCCACAGCATGATGCTGCCACCACCATGCTTCACTGTAGAGATGGTATTAACCTGGTAATGAGCGGTGCCTGGATTTCTCCAAATGTAACGCCTGGCATTCACTCCAGAGAGTAAAATTTTTGTCTCATCAGACCAGAGAATTTGTTTCTTATGGTCTGAGAGTCCTTCAGATGCCTTTTGGCAAAATCCAGGCAGGGAGTGGCTTCCGTCTGGCCATTCTATCATACAGGCCTGATTGGTGGATTGCTGCACAGATGGTTGTCCTTCTGTAAGGTTCTCCTCATTCCACTAAGGTCCTTCTCCCACAATCACTCGGCTTAGATGGCCCGCCAGCTCTAGGAAGAGTCCTGGTGGTTCCAAAATCTTCCACTTACGGATGATGGAGGCCACTGTGCTCATTGGAACTTTCAGAGCAGCAGAAATTTTTCTGTAACCTTCCCCAGTCTAGTGCCTCGAGACAATCCTGTCTCAGAGGTTTACAAACAATTCCTTTGTCTTCATGCTTGGTTTGTGCTTTGACATGCATTCTTAACCCTGAGACTTTATATAGACAGGTGTATGCCTTTTTAAATCATGTCCAATCAACTGAATTTACCACAGGTGAACTCCAATTAAGCTGCTGAAGCATCTCAAGAATGATCAGTGGAAACAGAATGTACCTGAGCTCAATTAAGAGCTTCACAGCAAAGGCTGTGAATACTTGATGTACAAGTGATTTTTCATGTTTTTTATTTTTAGTAAATTTGCAACAATTTAAAAAAATGTTTTCACATTGTCATTATGGGTAATTGTGTGTAGAATGTTTAGGAATTAATTTAATCCATTTTGGAATAAGGCTGTCGAAAAAGTGAAGTGCTATGAATACTTTCTGATGATGTGTGTGTATGTATGTATGTATGTATATATATATATATATATTTATATTTAGCCTTTATAAAAACTTTTAAAAACATTTTATAAAGGGTATGTGGACTACTGTAGCAAAGTAATGGTTTAGAATTCTGATGGATTAAAAAATTTTTTTGAAGCAACATCCAAGCCATGAAGTAAATGTGCAATTTCTGAATGATGAATGGCCACCAGTACACAGTGACGTCATCAGGTTTTCAGCGTTTTTGTGATTTTATTCATGAGAAAGCTGGTTTGATCAAATCACCACACACTATTATGAAAAGAGACAAGTCTAGATTGTCTGTAGTAAAAAGTATCAGATTGTCTCAGATGTGTCAACAAAAATGAGCTATTTTTACAAATATTTTCATATATACATTTGTCTTTGTATTTTTCCCCAACAGCTGCAGTACTTGATTTGCTTGATGCAATTGAGTCTTTAAATTGTTTTACCACAGTATTTTCATTAGTTTCTGCACTCTGACCTCACTACACTTGCATGGCTTTTCATTTCATTTTACGCTTGACTTTTTCCACATTTATGCCTATTTTTATAACACTTTTATCAAGTTTGATCAAACCAATTCAGAAGCCAACCATCACTCTTATACAAAAATGCCAGGTTTGTTCAACAACTAGAGTAGGAAACATGTTAGAGAAGAAAAAAATGCAGAGAAGATACAATATGTAAGATCCTGTCAAAACATTATTGTGAATCTTGTGTTGTTTCCATGTAGAGGTGTGTGGAACGCCAGGATATTTGGCTCCAGAGATAATCGAATGCTCAATGGATCCTCATCACCAGGGCTACGGAGCTGCTGTTGACCTGTGAGTGGACGTTTGTAAATGGGACATCACATTCATGTGGCAGTTTGGGCTTTGATGGCCAGCATGACACCAGTTTAGAATCTGCTTTTAGAGCAAGTTGGACTTTGTTGTGTTGTGTTTGTTGTGTTTTCCAGCTGGAGTGCAGGGGTGATCATGTTCACCCTTCTTGCAGGTTCTCCTCCATTCTGGCACAGGAAGCAGATGCTGATGCTGCGAATGATCCTGGCAGGAAACTACCAGTTTACCTCTCCGGAGTGGGATGACCGGTCAGACACCGTCAAAGACCTGGTCCGTCTCAATATCAGAATAAAGGAACACACTGATTTACAGCTGAAGACTACATTATTAGCCCTCCTGTGAAATTTTAATTCTTTCAACAGAACAAGGACATTTCCTTAGATCACAGTATTTCCTATTATGGTTTAATTTCGGAGAAAGTCTTATTTATTTTAGTTTGGCTGCAAAAAACAAACAAACAAACAAAAAATCATTAAAAACTGCCAAGGTCAATATTAATAGCCCCCTAATAAATACTTATTTTGTTTTCGATTGGCTACAAAACCAGGGTGTTCGCGGGGTTGTAAAAGGTAGTAAATGAAATTAAGGGCATTAAAAAGTATTAAAAAGAAATAAACGTCATCTGACGAGGTATTCAATTTTCAAGCCCAATTGTTTTAGATGAATGTGTTAAGTGCAGGCCTTTATTCTAAAATTTGTGTGGATTTATTTCTATGTTGAGAGTAGGACCTAAGCGATATCATGTAAGGTGGTGTTCAATACACGCAGTGCCTGCAGTTAAACTCACAGCGGTTTATTATGACACTTTTATCAATAATTTTTCCCGCAATTGACAGCAAGAACAAACATAGAAGCATTGTCTGATTGACAAGCAGCACCTAATTATGTTCAACAGAATTTAAAACGCCAAATAGGATGAATTTATACCCCATTTCGAAAGTAAAACATACTCTAATAGGTAGTGCAGTGTGTGGGTGAAAGGGGGGCAGTGTTTCGATGTGATCTGGTTATGTTGTGGTTCTGTGACTGCTGGTATTGGTTGGTGAATGATTAAAAATAATAACAGTTAAAGTAATAATTAAAGCAATTAGAAATTAATACAATATTATTCTAATATTTTGGGCAATTTTTTGTGCCTTTGGATGCGTTCTGGACAGCTTTTGGGCTGGAAAAAGTCCACTAACATTACATCTGGCAACACTGGTGGTAGCTTGGCAATAGATCCGCGACATCAACACAGAATCTATCGGCATAGTTCAGCACGGTTGTCTAACAGTGACAAGAACAGTTTGTAATCGTGCTGCGCCGTCCCAGGCTCAGTGGAGAATTAACCATAACCGTACAGAATTGATCTTAGAAGAGCGGCTATTGTTACTTTTTGACATTGATAAAAACTATGAACAAGGGCCCATTGTGACATCTTGATTAATCCTTCTGCTTTACTTAAATGTATATGTTATCTGCAATATGTTATTCCGTTTGGAAAGATATTTCATTTACGCCACTACAGTTGCAGCTCTAAGTCGTGCTGGTATTAATATATATTTTTAAGGTATTAAAAAGGGTAGTAAAAAGTATTAAATTCAACTTAAGAAGTTCTGTATATACCCTGAAACCCACTGTTGTGCAATGACTTACCTAATTAACCCAAGTTGCCTAGGTAACCTAATTAACTTAAGCCTTTAAAGGGGACCTATAATGTAAAAATCACTTTCATAAGGTTTTTAAATACAATTTTGTGTCAACAGTGTGTGGATATAGCCAGCCTCTAGTGGTAAAAATGTATTAATTCTATTTTTATAATCACACTTCATAAAAACAGTACATGTCAATAGAGGGGGGAAAGCCCCACCCATTAGTCACAATCTCTCACTCATTAGCATAGACAGCCTTGAGTGTGAAGCATCTGTCCACTATTACAGTTTTGAATGTGCCACTATGGTGATACATAGGCGCTTATAGCTCTACCCTCTTTTGAAAAAAGGACTAGGAACCCAATCTCAGTTGAATTCAAAGCGACAGTCACCAAAATGACAAAATTTGAATCCCATCCTAAATGGTGCAGTTTCAAAGAATCCTAAAGAAATGTTTGGGTTTTTGAGCTGTATCTTTACATACACATTCTAAGGACATCAGAGACCTAAATAACATCTTGTAAAACGACATAATAAGTGCCCTTTAAATTGCACTTTAGGCTGAAACTAGTATCTTGAAAAATAAGTACTAAAATATTATGCAGTCATCATGCAAATTGTCTATTAAAGATATAATTTGTTTAGGTAAACATCACTAAATAACCACATAAATAATGAACATTTCACAGTGTGGCTAATAATTTACTCTTCAATTGTAGCTTTGTTCGTTAATAGAAGCCTACAACAGATGCACCAAACTAATTGTAATTCTGTGTTTTTTTCTGTATTCAGATCTCCAGGATGTTGGTGGTAAATCCAGAGAAACGTTTCACTGCCACGGACGCCTTAAACCACCCTTTCTTCCAGCAGTATGTGGTTGCAGAGGTGCGACATTTCAGCCCATACAGGAAGTTCAAGGTGGGGCTCTTTGGTAACACTTTAGTTTAGGTCAAATTCACGGTATTAACAAACCAGTAAGGCAGAGTTTACACTAATACGTTTTAGTTTTGAAACATAAGTTTTACTACGGTTATGCCAAAACTGGGCTTTTTGGAAACGCTAAAGAGGCTGTTTTCATTTTAAAACGCTGCTGCTCCATGTTAGTGTGGATGGGGAAAACGGAGATATCTGAAAACGGAGGCATGGCTGCAGACAGGGGCTTTGATTGGGGCTTTTTCCTCAATATCAAGTAGCCTACACACAGTTCAGTCTTAAATTCTCTCCATGTAAGTTCAGACTTTGCAAGTTTGATATGGAAAACAAACTCCCGATGACACGTTGGGTAAATCTTCAAAGGAAACATGTACTTTATGACCTTATTCACATCACCCAGGCTACGTTGTTTCACTTTCTTAACAATAAAATGAAAACATGATATAAGGAACTGCCTATTTTTATTTTGATATTAACTTAACAGACACTAAAAATGTTGAGGCATCGTGTAGCTACAGATTTATATGACCGTCATCTTCACTGTATGCATATTTATAACAAAACGGAGCCTATAACATTACTGCCTCCTTTCATTTTGATTAAAAATACAAAACATACCCTCTCTTTTGCTGGATATCAGTTTTAATGAATAATAATAGCCATTATAAAAGTATAACATGCAATAAGTCTATACAATATAGGACATAAAGGCAAGCAATCAGTTGAATTTGCAGAATCAGTGTACGTGGTTACATTAATTATATATTAACTTATCTTTGCGCTCAGCCAAAACTCGTTACCCGAGAACAAGTAATAGATTCAAAGGACCAAAATCGGGAAATATGTTGTTAGATATAGACAACAAGATAAATTTAATATCACATTTAACAAATATAGTGAGATTAGATCCAGCGGTAGATCCTTGATGAGCAGTGTAATGTGCACAGCTCTCATCGCTGCAGTGCATGCCAGAGTGTGTGTGTGTGGTCACGTGATGTGCGTTTTCAGTGGTGTAGTGTGAACGTAGAGTTTTTTAGAAATGCTAGGTGAAACGCCAGTGTGGACATAAATCGTTTTCATTCTAAAACGTTTTAGTGTAAACAGGGCCTAACACTACTAGCTTAAAGGCCCCACGAAATCAAAACTAACCATATGATTTTGTTAGCTCACATTGCTAAACGATCGCTGCACAGTCAACAAAAAATGAGTTGTTCATTTTGAATCTTTTATGTGACTCATGAATGATGAATCCTCAGTTTTGAGTCATCCCATGCTGTCACATGATGAACAAACAACTCAAAAACTAATTATGGGTCCTTCCGGTTTAAACTGTGTGCATTGATTAAGTTTATATGGCTTGTATTGAAACTTGAAGACATGTCAGAAAAGGTGAGTTGATCTAATCATAGACAAAACACCCAGACAAAACAATAAATGATTATTTTCTTTTTACAAAGCATTCTAGTTATGACTTGTTTGTAGCGTGATCAAAGTTTCGGCTAGTTGTAGATGTGTTTGGAAGCAACACTGTTTTGGCAAATTGAGCTAAATGAATGAAATGACTCAAAAAAAGAAGGTCCGAGCCGGTATAATGATCCAAATTTCCCATCATTAATGTGTATTTGGACCTCCAACTGACCTTTGGAGAAGATTTAACACAAATCACACAGTGCTTCCTTGAGAAAATGTCCATGACAATCACAGCTTCGCTCAATCACATTTACGCACAATGAAGCTAAGAAGGGCTGAGGCTGCTTAGTACATGGTTAGTAGTAGTTTGCTGCTGTAAGAGGTGCTCAACCTGTGGTCTGTTGATCCTAATGCCCCAGTATAGTAACAGGGACGCTGTTTTTAGGATTAAACATTAAACCAAGATACTTACTCTGTGATTATTAAAAATCCCAGAATGTCTTTCAAGTAGGGATGTGTCACCAGCATCCTGATCAGTCTTGCCCACTGACTTCTGTCCATCATGGCCCCCTAACCATCAACCTCCATCATGTTTCCTCTCCTCATGTATCTTAAAGGGATAGTACACCCAAAAATGATAGTTTACTCACCCTCAAGTGGTTCCATTGCTTTATTATTCTGTTGAACACAAAGTAAAATATTTCGAAGAATGTTATAAACCTGTAACTATTGCCTTGACAATCTACATTATAAATCAAGATGAATTGAATTGTCACGATCACCAGCGATCTAACCTTAATAGATCGCTAGAGAACATTCACATTTACATGGACTACAAATCCACTATTTTATGGACTACAAGATCCAATCATGCACCACACATATACACCTGTTCCAGATCATGAATGATTACACTCACACAGCTGGGAGCTGCTCAGAGACTGATTAGATGGATTAGATACACACACACACCTCAGGGCTAAGTCTTCTGTAACGTGAAGTGATGCTGACAACAGGGGTGCGGATCCAAATGCAGGTTTATTTAGCAGAATAGTCAGGCAAGCAACAGTCAACACAGGAGCAAACAGATGTATACAGGCAAATCCAGAGACGTGGTCATAAACAAGCAGATGGTCAAAGGCAGGCAGCAGACAACGTAAAACAAACAAAACAAAGCAAAGTTCAGTACACGGCAAGACAAGGCAAGGAAAACGTGTTGTAATGTTCACTAACAGTGTAACAAGACTCAGCCCAGAGGTGTGTGTGTGTATGCTGTATTTAAAGTCCATCTAATTCCATCTAATCAGTCTTTGAGCAGCTCCCAGTTGTGAGTGTAATCAATCATGATTGAACAGGTGTATGTGTGTGGTGCATAACTGTATCTTGTAGTCCATAAAATGGCAGATTTGTAGTCCATGTAAATGTGAATGTTCTCCAGTGATCTGTGAAGGTTAGACCACTGGTGATTGTGACATGAATAGGCTGGTGTGTGGTGTTTGTTCTGACACATAATTGCTGCACACAGGTGGTGGATGAGGAGATTATTTCAAATACACATCAAATATTTTAAGAGCAACAAACGGACCTTTCTGCAGCCCAACCTAGTCCTTTAGGGTTTTTTATGATGTGATAGTGAATTAGCAATCATTCTTTAATATAGATTTTAAAATTACATCTTCGCCCTGTTACACTAAATGACATTAAAAGGTTTATTAGGTTAGACCTAAACTGCATTTCGTTTCCTTGTACTTGTACATGTGTTATGACAATAAAGTTGAATCTAATCTAATCTAATCTTATGACAATTCAGCCAAAAATGTAATGCTGTCATCACTTACTCATTCTTCACTGGTTTTAAATGTTCTAGAGTTTCTTTCTTCTAAAAAAAGTTATTTTTAAGCATGTTGGAAGACAACAGCCATTGACCTCTATAGTATTTTTTTTTTGTTTTTAAATTGGATGTAAATGGCTGCTGGCTTCCAAATTTCTTCAGAAAAAAACACACACTTTTGAACCTCAAGATGGAGTGATATTTTCATTTTTGCGTGGACTAAACTTCACATCTTTTGTGTATTTGGGATAAACGTGCCCTGGTTATTTCAGTAATTAAGAAAAAAAAGACATTGGGTTAATTCACCCAAAAATGAAAATTATGTAATTAACTACCCTCATGTTGTTCCAGTCCCCTGAGATGTTCATTTATCATTAGAACACAATGTATTGTATTTTAGGTGAAATCTGAGAGCTCCCTCATCCTTCATCAACAGCAACGATTCTGAGACAGTCCATAAAAATAAAATCTCAAAGCAGACCATACGTCTTTAGTGGTTAAATCGGAAAATTATTAAGCTACAAAGAATACTTTTGTACACATATAAAACAAAAATAACAAATTTATTCAACAGTTTCTGTCTGAATCACATGTAAGTATGACTTCAAAACAACATTAGCGATGTTTCTTTAACTGTGAACAATGCTCTACTTTTATAATCATTGGCTGCTAATATGATTTTACTATTTAGATTTTACTTTTTTTTACTATTTATTAGTCAGGAAAAAGTCCTAATGTGGGAATATAAGACCAACTTTGCCTCAATATTGATGTATACCACTTGGATGCCTACATGCTTTTCTTTGTTTGAAACAAAGCACAAGTGTATAAAAATATACTTAAGCAACACAAAGGTATTATTGATAATTCTTGATAGTATTCCAATTTATCCACTGAAGGCATATGTACTGTTTTGAGGATTTTTCTTGGTATTTTTCTGGACTTTTAACAAATCGGAAATCATTGCTGTCTATGGAGGATGAGGGAGCTCTGATTTCATCTAAAATATCTTAATTTGTGTGTGTTTTTTTTTTTTTGGTTTTGGAATGACATGAAGGAGAGTAATTAAACTGGATTTTCATTTTTGGGTGAGCTAAAACTTTAATATAACATATAAGGCAATACTATTTACCAAATATGAATTTCAATGTGTTTTCCAGGTCATCTGCATGACAGTTCTGGCAACAATGCGCATTTACTGCAATTATCGAAGAGCCAAACCAGTTACTAAAGAAGTGATCAAGAGCGACCCCTATGCAGTAAAGCCTATTCGCAAACTCATCGACGCCTGTGCGTTCAAGATTTATGGCCACTGGGTGAAGAAGGGCCAGACGCAGAACAGAGCGGCCCTGTTTGAGAACAGTCCGAAAGCTATCCTGCTTTCTCTTGCTGCCGAATCAGTGGATTCCTCTCTCAGAATGATGTAAGACATGTTGAAATGACATCAGTGCTTTATACTGTATAACAGGGGTTTTCAAACTGTGGGGTGCGCCCCACCAGGGAGGCGCCAGCACCTATTAAGGAGGGTACGAGAATTTGAGTCGTGCACTCGAGTAATTTATGATGACGGTTTTTATGTGTTCACTAGAGTGAATCTGATTAACGTTAGTTTCACATCTAGCTATCAGGCACCTGTAGAATAATGTGTTCAAGTAAAATTGCAAATAAAATGGACCGGGTGCTTTTTAAAATTAATAACAGTGAATTAAAGTCAAACTGGTGAGCCGTCTGACAAAAATTGCCCTTCTGAATCAAATCAGCAGGATGCCCCTCTGGATCTTTCACTTATTTTAAAGACATACGACATAAAGACATACAGACTACCTTTACATGGACATCAGTAATAGTTATTTGCCTTAATCTGAATAAGACAATAATATAATTAAGGTGTTAAGGAAGTGCTTTTTCAATGTTGCGTAACCAGGCTATCCATGTTTCTTGCAGAGTCTCATGTTGTTTCAGGTGTTTCATCTTTAATTTTTCGACATTAACTGCAGTTCGGCACTTTCACTCATGTACATTTCATGTACATCAAAACCAAGTATGCTGCTATGGATCACGCTTATTGACAGTGGAAGATGATTTACGGTTAGTCGTGTCAGAAATCCAACCACAGATTAGCATGTTGTCCTCACAGAAGGCTCAGCTATCGCACTGAATCAGGTAAGCTGTATATTTATGTTTCAATGTAATTAATGCTACACACTTTAAAAGCAGCAAGTAATATGTGAATGATGTTTGGGGGGGAGGGAGGGGCACGAGTGAAATTGCACAAACTTGGGGGGGGCGTGTGTCCTAAAAGTTTGAAAACCCCTGCTGTATAACATGGTGAGATGTTTCGATAACTTTTTGTAAGAGAACAGTGTCCTGAATGAGTGCATTCATTTTCCTTTGAAAAGTAATGTTTTTATCCATTTCCCAGTGAATCTGGACAATATTCAGTGGTGCATTTTAACATTTTATCTTTAAGAGTTGTTAAAATAAGAGTGTGGTCACCTAACATCTTTAAGATGAGGAAAAACATGGCATTCATTTAACATTAATTGTGCTGCAATTAAATTAAATAAAACAATTACATGACCTCTATTTTTCTACTTAATTTAATATTCATTTTATATTTTTCTCCAAATACTCATTGCTTTGTAGTAACGTTTTGCACCAGGATAGTACTTTTTTTTTTTGTTGGATTACTTCCAGTTTTGGCGTCAGTACTGACTAAACTATTCAATAAACCAGATTTTCCACAAATGTCAAACTGTACATCAATTTAAAAGCCAGAAATGTACTTATTTTACTCTAGGCACTTTAAATAATTAATTTCATTCATCCTTTTTTCCACAAAGATTTAAACAATTGGCTTAAATGTTGTCATTGAAAGCTTTTGTGAAACTGAAACCTTTGTCTATTGAACCTATATATCTGAAGTTCTCCTGCTAATGTTAATAAAATATTCTGTATGATAAATTATTTAAAATAATAAAACAAAATTGCAAAATGTGGATATGAATTCATTGGATTGTATTGTGGATCCTCCGGACAAGCTGTGGAACTGATGTCATCAAAGAAGGAACGACACTTTGATTGAATAAATATATAAATATTACCAAACAAATAATAACTTGCACACACTGATTGTTCTCTTCAAAGGTAGCAATAATACATTACACAGTAGACCGTGCACATTTTGATTTCATGATGACAATAAAATATGACTGTAGACAAATGTGAAAATATGACACGCTCAAGGGTCAAATTTTACAATTATTCAAATATCACTTATTCAGAATTTGTTAATAGTAACCACAGATCTAAAAGGAATTACTACAGTGTAAATCCACAGATGCTAATGAAGAAAAAAAACAGATGTTTAACAAATATTGTTTAAACATTTTCTTTTTGTATTTAATTGTATTTATTAAAAAATCTGGGTATGTTAATATTAATTGTTAATATTCCATATTTTAATATTGTTGTTTGGGAAATGGTTATAAGTGCACTCAAAAAAGTAATTATTTTGCTTGTTCAAACTACTTATTTAAAATAAGCTGAATCAACACAATTCTTGAGATTTCATTGAGACAACTTAATTTTTTCATGTTCAATCCACATAAATTTGTTAAAAGTGTTAAGTTAACTTAATCGATTTGTGTTGGGACAACATAAATGAATTGTGAGTACCCCTGCATTTTTTACAATGTGTTCATTTTTTTATTTTTGTGTCTGTGTTTTACATAATTATTTTAGGGTATTCCTTTGGAAAAGTGTGTCTATTTTATTCATTTTTTTTTTTAAAGTAAGACTACTAACCCTGGTCTTTTATTATACATAGAATTAACTTTTTTGTATACTGAAAAAAATCATTCAGAGATGATTCCTTGGATTTACTCTTTTTTTTTTCCTTAAATGGCTGTAAACAATTTATTTGGGCTGAATTTAAACAAACAAGTATAATTTTATAAAATTTAAATACACAAATAAATAGTTTGCAACAGTTTTGCAGACATCATTTTTTTCACTGAGGTTAATGGAGGAAGAATAGGCTTATACACAATAATATTAATAATAATTCAATTCAATTCAATTCATGTTTATTTATATAGCACTTTTACAATGTAGATTGTGTCAAAGCAGCGTAACATTCTAACATTAACGTTCTAGTAAATTGAAACTGTGTCAGTCCAGTTTTCAAGAGTTGAAGTTCAGTTTAGTTCAGGTCAGTGGGGGTTTATTTTCACTGCTGAAAGTCCAAACACTGAAGAGCAAATTCATTGATGTGCAGCTCCACCAGCCCCAAACCAAGCAAGCCAGTGGTCACAGTGGCGAGGAACACAACTTAACCTATTGATAAAAGTGTAGAAAAAACGAACCTAGAGAGAAACCAGGCTCGGTTGGGCATGACCATTTCTCCTCTGGCATTAGTGGCTATACATGAATTAGTTATGACAAGAAGAGGGAAACCGATTCAGGCAACTGTATTTCACCCATTATAAGACTAACAAAAAATGAATACATTAAATACAGCATCGTTTACTTGTAAAACAAAAGAATGAGAGAAACTGCAGATTTATGTTTAAAGGTAAAGTTCACCCAAAACTGAATATTCGGTCATGATTTGCACCTTTCACTTGATC
>CAIGQZ010000692.1:5985307-6018295 GCA_903798205.1 Danio tinwini
TAAAACAGTACAGTTCATTTGTTTGTATTAGTATTTTTGTATCTATTACTAACAGTTACTACTGTTTATGACACTAAAGTATGTAATAACAGTATCATTGGTCACACTTTACAATAAGGTTCATTAGTTAATGTTAGTTAATGCATTTACTAACATGAACAAACAATGAACAATACATTTACTACAGCATTTGTTCATGTTAGTTAATGAAAATACTAATTATTTAACTAATAACTAATGTTAACAAGCATGAACTTGGATGTTATTAATGCATTAGTGAATGTTGAATTATGATTAATAAATGCTGTACAAGTGTTGTTCATGATTAGTTCATGTTAGTAAATGCATTAACTAATGAAACTTGTTGTAAAGTGTTACCGTATCATTCATTAACAGAGTTTTAAATACTATACAGTATTAGGCTATACACTATAATGAAATGTATTATAGTAATTATAGAAAAAACTATAGTGTTTTAGAAGCATTTTTTCATGTGCATTTAAAAGAGTAAAAATGAATTCAATTGCATTTTAATATGACTTGCATTGTTGTTTTTATACAACATTTATAAAAGCAGCTAAGGAAGCCCTGCAGTAGAAGATAATTCAATTCAATTCATCTTTATTTTAATAGCGCTTATACAATGTAGATTGTGTCAAAGCAGCTTCACATTGAAGTTTATAGTGAATTGAAACAGTGTCAGTTCAGTTTTCAGTGTTTAAGTTCAGTTTAGTTTAGCTCAGTTCAGTGTGGTTTAATAATCACTACTGAGAGTCCAAACACTGAGGAGCAATTCCATCGATGCGCAGCTCTACAGATCCCGAACCATGCAAGCCAGTGGCGACAGCGGCGAGGAAAAAACTTCACCAATTGGCGAAAGTGAAGAATTTAAAAAACCTCGAGAGAAACCAGGCTCAGTTGGGCACGACCATTTCTCCTATGGCCAAACGTCTTGTGCAGAGCTGCAGTCTAGGCGCAGTAGCTGGACCTCCGTGAAGACACGTCTGACCTTGGAGCAGCACAGGAATCAGTCTTATGCTCTCCATCATGACCACCACAGCAGCAGCTCAGGATACGGCCTGGTCCGGAAACCTTGGGATCGTCTCGTCGCTGGTCTTGGATCGCATCAGTGGCACTGCATAGTCTGAGGGTCTCGAGATGAGTACCCCCAGGTGGAAATACAGAATAAGGAGAATAATTAGCGTAGCTGCTGTTCATAGTGTATATAAACAAGAAGCAAAATCGTGTGTGGGGCACATCATGCGTCATACCGCTATGTAATGCACTGAGTGTATGCTTTGCTAAAAAGATAGGTCTTTAATCTAGTTTTGAAGAGTGAGAGTGTGTCTGAGCCTCGGACATTATATAGATAACAGAATGTAAAATTCCTGTGTCTGATGTAGAACTGCTTTGAATCTGTATTTTGTATATTAATGAGAAATGGCAAATGTAGAAACAGCTAATTATATGAAGTGAATGCATTTGTAAATGAAAGAAATACTTGTGCATACGAGATGTAGAATCGGCCACTCAAGACTTACACACTCATATTTATTGAAAGGGAAAGAAAACTCTGTTTGTGACTTGTGTAAAAATATTTAGATGTTAAAACATTTTAATAGAATGTGTATTTAAAAAATTATATTAGAGAACGTTTTTATTCAGGAAATATTTGAAGGGAAATGTTTAAAAAGGTGTCTTCTGGAAGAATTTTAGAATATTTATCATTATTCACATTAAAAGATTGTATATGATTGTTCAGTGTTGTTATTTGTATTTTTCTTTTGTACAATGAATGTTTATTAACAAACTGATATGATTGCATGTAATATATTGTATATTTAGTATAGGTTTAGCCATGAATATAGTCAGTGCTGCTGATATAGCCTTGAAACATAAATAAATAAATACAAATTTTTTAATTTTAATACAAAATGATCATGCAAGTTGAAGTAACTTCAAAGAATATCTAAATTTAAAGTCCCCAAGAAATCAAAACTAACCATATTATTTTGTTAGCTCACATTGTTAGTTTTGTGGTGAACAGTTCATCTGTGCATGAAATAAAAATTGCTTGCTCTTCCAATCTTTTTTGAAATCAACATTTTTTGGGTTAAATTGTACATATATCTTAGATATTGGGTGTGGCTGACATATTTAACCACACCCCTCCAGCTGTCACTTTAGACAAAAACAGAAATGGTGAGGAGGAGTCTGTTATAATTGTAATAACCCAAACCCTTTTCCTGATCTTTCTGAATGAAATGCCTACTTTACTACTTCCATTCAGCTCGCTGCAGAAAAAACAAGCCACGCCCACTGTTGTGCTATTTGATATTTCGTTTTTCTAGGAATGGAATCACAAGACGAAAAAAATAACAGTCGCAGCTTCCAGTTCAAGGGGACTTTAAATTTTGTTTATGAGCAATACAATATGGCTCGTTTTCACTGAGTGGTATGGTTCAGTTCGTTATGCTTTTATGGCCGTTTCCACTGTCAAAAAGCGTACCGAAACTAAACGTACCATACCATTTTTTTGGCACCCTTTCGAAAGGGAACAAAACATGAGAAAGGACACCAAAAGGTGGAGCTACACACGCAGCTGAACGCTGATTGGTTACAGAGATACGTCACGATCTCGTGGAGCTAGCCAGAATGAAAACAAAGGAACCGCCATGTTTTTAATACACAGCCGAGACATTACACCGTAAAACAATATGCATATAATAACGAGCCATGGATGACCCGAGCTCAAACAAACCTTGTTGTTTTCTTTATGTACAAAGCAAATCTGCCGTGTCCTGTTGTTGTTTTATGAGGCCGTCTAAAAGTGCGAGCGTTTTTCGCTTTTTTCCAGGGAGCTCGCAATCGCGTCAATATTTGAAATAACGAACTTCTTGAGCTGATGATAATAACGTGTGTGTGTGTGATTACTGAAGTGTTCTCGACGTCTGATCCATTCAGAAAAGAAAAGGACAAACGCGAGAGTGAAGCGGGAAAAAAAGTAGAAGCCCAAGAAAACACAAGAGCATATTGTTGCAGCAACCTGAATCATGAACAAACTGTCATGTTTATCATCGCCTTTTGGACTATTATGAACTCGGAATGACAGAATTACTCTCTAACAGAGGTTACATGTGCTGGTGAAGATTACAGACACAGATGAGAGGTTTGCACTGACTGTGGGCTATATTGCGTGTTTTTGAACTCAAATAAGGACTAAATGTATGCTGTGTGTAGTTTTTCTGTAATTGGTAACGTATCAGAGACTGTAGGGTCTGTATGTGTTAAAATGTTAATATATTTATTTTATATAATTGCAGACGTTACAGTTACAGTCATTGATCTGCAGTTATAATCAAATTGCTTATAGAAAAGTTAGTAATAAACATTTATACACAAGTATTTATGTTTAAAGTATCTGTTTTGTGAGAAGTGCTTCTCATATGATTTGTGAACAACCTGTAGACATTTATTACAGCGAGAATAACGTTGACAGAAACTCTGTTGTACACTACGCCCACCAAAAGGGTACCCTTCGTAGTGGAAACGCAAGCCTGATAAAGGTGACCCATACCGACCCATACTGTACTGTCAGTGGAAACAAGCCAATAATGTGCTGTGATTTGGTAGGAAAATGCTGCCATCTACTGAAATGATTTTATTTAACCAAGTAAACAACTAAATAAGACAACCTTAAGATCCTGAATTTATCACTCAATCCTATAATCAGACAGTGTAATTAATGTTTTCTTTGTGTATGTGGATGTGTGGCCAAAGTCATCAAGGGTTAAAATGAACGTTACAATATAATAATGACTAATGGGAAACTAAACTGTTTAAAATCTCTTATAATGAATGTCAATTGTAGCAGTGGCTGGGCTATCTTCTCTATTCTGGTCTCGGTTGCCAATTTTGCTTGCAAAATGTTGTTTTTTTTAAGCGACTTTAAGTGAATACTTGATACTTGAGATATTTGACCATCTCATTCGGTGTTATTGCAAAGTTGCGAAATTGCAAAGTCAGTCTTTGCTGTTAGAACATTGTTTTGGAAGTCACTTCTAGCCTAACTCAATGATTTTCAATGTGATCTACAAATTAAAATACAAGCAAAAACATTTGTTTGTTCCTATCAATAAGGGTCATTGTCAAGTCCATCTAAATGTAATTTAAGAAAAAAAGGCATTTGTGCAGTTGACACCATTACAACCAGCCATTTTTCAGAATTACGTGTACATGAGGGAAACACCTGTCAATATGTTATCATAGATTATAATGTAAACTCTTTACATTCCAAATGTAAAGATGCTTTGATATGTTGTGCGTTTAGTCTGACTGTGCACAAAGCAGCATTTCAACAGAAATATATTTGGTATGATAAAACAATGCTGTTTTCTCTCCGTGTGATCAGTGAATATTATTGTAATTTGAATACTCCCATTGAATATTATGGTGAGTTTTATTTTGTTTTGTGTTTGTGATTTACAGTTGAAGTCAGAATAATTAGCTCCCCTGTATACTCCCCCACCCCATTACTGTTTAACGGAAAGATAAAAAAAAAAAATTAACATAACATTTTTAATAACTAATTGCTAATAACAGATTTCTTTTATATTCGCCAAGATGACAGTACTTAATTTCACTGGATATTTTTTAAGATACTAGCGGTCAACTTAAAGGGCAATTTAAAAGCTTAAGTTAGAGTAATTAGGTGTCATTGTTTAACAGTTGTTTGTTCTGTAGACAATTGAGAAAAAAAAGTTGCTTAAGGGGGCTAATAATATATATTAATAATATATATTTATAATATATATTTAATAATATATAGGGGGCTAATAATATTATTTATAATATTATTTATATATATATATACATACATGCATACATACATACATACATACATACATACATATTGCCACTTGTGTGATTTTGGCAAACTAAATATAATAGATTTAAACAATGAAAGATACATTTCTGAGATACAGATACATTTCTGAGTATTTTTAAAGTACTGTAAAATACTTGCTTACAGAAAAAGTGTAGAAACGGTATATATATATTATTATTATTATTTTTATATCAAAACTAAAGCTTTTATTCTTGCCAGAAAAATAGAAGAATAATATTTTTTTCTTCTAGAATTTTAGGAAATACTGTGAAAAGAAAAATACTTGCTCTGTTAATCATCGTTTTGTAAATATTTAAATAAAGAAAATAATTTTCACAGGAGGGCTAATAATTGTGACTTCTTCAAATATAGGTGTAATTTCATGTAAATCAAGTTCTTGTTCTAAATTGTAAATACTAAAACCCCACCCATAGGATGTAATGAAGAGCACAACTCCCACAATTCCACACATGGTCACAACTTCATCAAAATAAACCTTTGTTTGTTGTGAATGTGCGCCCTCTAGTGGTGAAAATGACATACTGTGTATTTAAAGAGTTTACTCTTTGCCTCATAATAACTTAATTGTGTTTAAAAATCTTTTGTAGATGATCCTGATATTTCAGTGTTTAGAGATGATTTTACTGCGGACAGCCAGTGATCTCTCTCAGTTCAGCATGGTGGGCGCCAACATAGTTAGGAGGATTGTGTCCAAGCACATGACGCTTCTGCAGTCCAGTCTATATTCTGACAATTACAGGTACTTCTTGTAACACATTCTAATCGAAATGAATTTGAAAGTTTTGCGAATGCACTCAGAAAGTGTGGTTGTTGCATGTTTTGTGCAGGTTTGTCCGCCAGTGTCTGAGTCTGCTGTCCGCTCTGGTGTCTCAGAGTGCAGACGCTGCACGAGATGTATTCGGTCAAATGCAGTTCGGCAAAGATCTGTGTCAACTCGCTCGAAAAAGAGACAAATCGGTAGGTGCTTCAGAAACTGCACTTAACATTAGATTAGCTGATAGCTACACTTCAGAGTTTGGAATAATTGTTTTTTTTTTAAATGCTATTCAAAGCAGTCTCTTATGCAGAGTTCAGACTGCATGATTTTTAGCCCTGATTTTGACTCGCCGACAGATTTTGAGAAATCGACAACAAATGCCTGAAATCACAGGCAAATCGGTGCTCGTTCATGTGAGTGACAATCACACAGTATGAACTACCAAGGGCGCGATATGACAGAATCGTCAATGAGTCGCAGACACTCATGAGATATTTGGCATGCTAAATACCTGGAGCTGTCGGCGATTCAAAATAATGCCGTGTGAAATGTGTTCTGATTGAAAATAACATCCGTCATCACCTACAACCAATAAGAGAGCAGCATTTATGACTACGGGTACCTGCAGGCCAGCAGGAGGCTGGGGGTGAAGTTAAAAGCGCTCATTTTTTAGTTTACTTGGACCCATGAAATGGAGGAAAAACTAGTGTAAATTTGGCAGGAGCACTGTGTCTGTTTGATGTGTCATCTGATCAATATCACAATAAGGTCGAGAGCAAAGGTTGAGGAGAGATTGTTAATTCTCTCAAAAGCCAGGTGAGCAACACAAGTTCTAGAGCTAAAGCCTTCTGTTTACATTATGTAGTTAATAATAAAAATTATCGGTTGCCGCTTTCGCTTTAACCATTCTTTGAACAGATTCTTAATGGGCCTAAAGTTAACAGTGTGCATACGATCATCCTTTCATTATCGCTGCTTTCTTTTGCTTGTTTAATTATCATTCTTTACAATAACAATGCTTTAATAGCAGATTAAGTTCCCATTTATGTATAGTTAACTAGTGATCTGGGACCTAGCCTGGACAGACTACTGTGCATAGTTTTAGATGCATGACAATAATTTTTTTATTTTTTAATAAAAGAAGTTTTGTGGAATAAAAAGCACATGTATACAGCTATATTTTGCTTGTTTTTTTTTTGTAAATGAGTTAAAAATTTGTAGCTAAGAAACAATTAGTTGTTTGTTTATTTTTGGTGTGGCCAGTGAAAAAAATGTAAATCCTTAATGTTGAGCCCTGAAAAGTCATGTGAAATAAGAAATAATTGCAATGCAACACTACGACACCACAACACATTTGCTCATGCTCATTGACACAACACACAATAAAGTTAAATGAATAAGGTGGCATGTGGACATAACACAAAAAGCATGCCAAAATCTAATTTGAGCATATAAAATATTTTTTCCCAATAGCAAAATTGTGGCTAGTGAAAATGGCGAGTGGCTAGTAATGTTAAAAAGCTAGTAGCCACAGTGGCTCGTGATCAAAAAAAGTTAATGTCAAGCCCTGCATGCATGTAATTACATCTGTAATTAAATCTTTAATTACACTGTTGACCATCCCTTACACCTTTACCCACCCTTAAACCTACCCGTACCATAGTTAATGCCACCTAATATAAAGTGAGACCAATAAAAGGAGATAATTTCACTTTAATGAATGCACTGGGTTCTATAGACATATGTAGATACGTTCTCCTGTGTCAGCACCAGATGATCATGCTGATCAGTAAAGGTCAAACGAACTTATCAATTATTGTTTTACTAAATTACATCTTACAATATTCACAACTTATAATAAGTTGTAGGTCTTGTCAACGTTACCTATGATGCACAGTTGTTGAAATAGTAGAATTATAGAAGATGCAAGTTGTGGTTTTGACATCCTTTGAACATTTATATTAGTTAATATGTTCATAATTAGTTTAAAAATAACTTGCCTAATGACAGTGTTGCCTAATAAATGCTTTTCTCTGACATACAGTTTACTTCAGATCTAAACAATCTCTTTAAGTTTTGCTGTTAAGTGCACTTATAATATTTGTGTTTTTTTTGTTTTCAGGGAAAGTCAGATGTTAGAATGGCTTTCATTCAGTTTGTCCTTTCATTCCTGATGTCTGGAGATAATACAACTATTGGCCAGATTCTGGACACCAAAGGTATCAAATGCCAAAATCTTTATGCATAGCTGTGCCATTGAATTACTTTTAATTGTAATTTTATTATTTGGTGCTGCTTAGAATTATCTGAAATCTTGAGCAGTGGACTTAAAGAAGATCGACTGTCTATCATAAATCTGATTCTCTCAACCCTCCAGACTAAAGTAAGTCCCTTATAAGTGTCATTTATGAGTAGGATTGTCAAAAGTATCGAGTTCAGTATCAAACTGTACTGAAAATGTAAACGTTTATTTCTTGCTATCATTTGTGCACGTTCTTACACAGTGCTATATGGCCATTGTGTTCACATGCTCAACAGAAATGTCTGTGACGTGCTCAAATGTTATCGGGAAATGGGCATTTTTTTAATTTAAGTACAGATTGGTCCCGAACTTGATGCTTTTGCCAACACCATATAGTGAGATGCTGAGCATAAATGTTGTAACTGTGTATTTGTTTGGTCATAGGTTGTGCAGAACAAGACAATCACAAAAACTCAGAAAGTGCGCTTCTTTAGCGCTTCCATACTGGTACAGATCGCTTCTCTCTATAGATGGAATGGGATTGTGGATGTCAGTGTGGATGAGGAGGAGGTACAATGCACACTTGAATTTTCTGTCATAATTTACTCTTTCCCTTGCTCCAAAACCTGGTTGACTTTTTGTGGAAAACAAAAAAAGATCGCTCCCCACATACAGAATTAAATGGTCGTATGGGTAAATGTTTGGAAAATTTATATTTGGCTCGTTTCCACTGACTGGTACGGTACGGGTCACCTTTATCAGGCTTGCGTTTCCACTACAAAGGGTACCCTTTTGGTGGGCGTGGTGTACGACAGAGTTTTAGTTGACGTCATTCTCGCTCGAATAAATGTCTACAGTAAAGTTGTGCAGGTCGTTCAGAAATCATATGAGAAGCACTTCTCACAAAACAGATGCTTTAAACATAAAAACTTGTGTATAAATGTTTATTACTAACCTGTCTATGAACATGATTTGATTATAAATGCAGATCAATGACAGTGCGAAATAACCTACTGTAACGTTTGCAATTATATAAAATAAATAAATAAATAAATAAATTCAACATATATGAGCATATCGGAGACTGTAAGGGTATGTATATGTTACCAATTACAGATAAACTACATACAGCATACATTTAGTTCTTATTTGAGATCCAAAACAACATGCAACAAAGCCCAGTCAGACAAACCTCTCATCTGTGTCTAATCTTCAGCAGCACATGTACCCTCTGTTAGAGAGTAATTCTGTCATTCAGAGCTCATAATAGTCCAAAAGGCAATGATAACCAAGGCAGTTTGTTCATGATTCAGGTTGCTGAAACAATTTGCTCCTGTGTTTTGTTGGGCTTCTCCTTTTTTTCCTGTTTCACTCTCGCATTTGTCCTTTTCTTTTCTGAAAGGATCAGACGTCCAAGACACTTCAATAATCACACACACGCTATTATCATAAGCTCAAGAAGTTTGTTATATCAAATATAGACGCGATTGCTCCCTGGAGAAAAAACGCTCGCACTTTTAGACAGGCTCGTAAAGCGACAACAGGACACGGCAGATTTTGATCTTCTTGGCTTTGTGGCTGTACATCAAGACAACAACAAGGTTTGAGCTCAGGTCATCCATGGCTCCTTATTATATGCATATAGTTGTCTCAACTGTGTATGAAAAACATGGCGGTTCCATTGTTTTCATTCTGGCTAGCTCCAGGAGATCGTGACGTACCTCTGTAACCAATCAGCGTTCAGCTGCGCGTGTAGCTCCACCTTTTGGTACCATTTCTTGTGTTTGGTACCCTTTCGAAAGGGTGCCGAATAAGTGGTACGGTTGGGTGGTACGGAACCCTACCGTACTGTACCAGTCAGTAGAAACGAGGCATATTTGATTCTGAGTGTTAAAAATCTAAATACTGAAAAGATCACCTTTAAAATTGTCCAAATTAAGTTCGTAGCAAGACATATTACTAATCGAAAATAAAATTTTTATATTTTAACAATGTTTGCAAATTGTTTTCCTGAAACATGATCTTTACTTAATATTTTAACATCTTTAGCATTAAATAAAAATCAATAATTTTGACTATTTTGTGTCCAAAATCATGTAATTACATATTATATAGTAAGCAAAAAAACAGTATGCAAGGAGAGTAGCATGTCCAAATTCATAGTATTTAAGAAAAAAACAGTATGCAGGATGTAGTCTCGCATTTTAGTCTTATTTTTAATAAATGATTCAGTTATTTACACATGAAACTTCATGTTTCATTGCTAGATGGATCATTTTTTAAGATTAATTATTCAGTGGCATATTTTTGATGGCTGGTTTTCCCCACCTATTGGTTAAAAAATGTAAATGCTGCCTACAACTTTCATTTTTGAGTCAGGTTAAATGCATATGACGGTGATTGTAATATTTACCATAAACATCAGTGGTTATATCTGAACTTTAAACTGTTATCCCAGTACTTCGGTGTTATTCGTCATATGTTTGTAACGTCATAACCAACTCAAAAGACTGAATCTCTTAGGATTAATAAACTTATAGACCATTTCAATGTGGTGATGTCGTTGGCCTATGAACATTTCCTGCTTATTAAACAATTTCATAACTGTAACCAGTGGCAATTAAATCATAACTTAATGTTAAAACGGCTCTTATAACATTATTTATCAATATGTGGCTGTTTTTGGATTTTCAGAAGCTATAGAAACTAAAAATGTAAAACAGGAAATATGCTGGGACCATTGTTTTTATTTACGTCCCTCAAAATGGTCTATACAAATCACCATCATTTATAATTTGTTCCGTGGGTGTTGAGATCCCGATTTAGTTATTTATTTTAATGATCAATCATGCAGCTTACACTGAAAGCATTGATGCAGGCTAAACAAGTAGTGACAGAAAACACCTTTGATAACGTAAGAAACCAACCACATTCTGAATAACCTACCACAACTTCATTATATTTTACAGGAAATACTAAATGCTTTCATACATGTGATTTGTATGACGCAAGAGGCGATCTCTCTGCAATCGTTAAAATTTAGGATTAATCTACAAGTAAAAAAATGTGTTAATCTGCGGGTCATGTGAGTTCTGAACCATGGGTTGTGATCCGTACGAATCACGGATCAACTGTGATCCGTTACAGCCCTAATTCATACTACTCACATTCATGCTATATAGAACATTGTGTTTTTTTATAAATTCAAGTGTAGAACCTACTCGAGTAGTAGGCGATTTCATACGGAGCCGGTGTGTTTTTGGCAAATACGGTGTAGGTTAATATTTGTTAATGTTAATTTCATTGTTTAACAATACATTACTAAAACTAAAAGATGTATCCTTAATTATTACTTAGTAAAACGAATAGAAAAAGCAATAGGTCTAGTGTTTAGCTACAATTTTGCACAAAACCTGTCGCTCCGCATCACCAGTGTGATTGATTTATTTTAATTATTATATTATCAACAGTAAATAGCATTTGTGTAGTTATGATTTGTTATGATTGCCCAATTCCTCACAGTTACACATTTCTGAACAAGTTTTTTAACAAATAATCGTGACTAATCGCTTACAAAATAGGTTTTCAAAATGTATGGCCATCTTGCTGTTTCCATTAAGCATTTTTTTATGCGATTATTCCAAATGTGCAAAAAAAAAAGGTATTGCTACCATGCTTATGTTAATTAAAGGTGCTGTATGTAAGTTTTTGACTCTTCTAAAGCATATAAATGCCATGATATCTTGCAGATATTTAAGAATCATGCCAACTGAACATGAAAAACAGTGCTGAAATCAGATATTCTGCTTTGAAAATGTGTTTTCCGTGCCGTTTCGGGCTGTTTGCACTAGACTAAACATGACTGAAATTTAAATACAGCCATTCAGAAGCACAGAATATGCACTCACTCATGAAATGGTAAGGTTTATAATCTAATTAATACATATTAACGCTCTTAAACAATATTAAATGTACATGATACATGCTGAGTCAGTGATATGCGTTTAGTTCTAAAGTTCAATTTCAAACGGTTTATTGTATTTTCAAGATCTGAGGTGAACTATCTGCTGCTGCTTTCAGTAAATGGCAATAAATGTCCTGTAAAAGGGCATTCAAACTCATATTGTTAGCATATAACGCTGAAAAAAGCACATGAGGTGTACCTGAGGTGATCATTGTCACAGTTTTCTGTTGTTCAGCTGAGGAATAAAAGCCGTTTCTAATATATCACTTCGAGGTGTTGATTAGGACAAAAACTCTTTTATTAATATGGAAAATATTCCTTCTATTGGGTGTCATTGCTTTTGCAAATTAATATTTAAAAGACGGTTTAAATCACTCGCTCCTCTCCTCAATCTGGCAACCTGCGCTTGCGTTTGTTTTGGTCTAGAAGTGCATTACCTAGTTTAACCACTGGGTGTCAAACTTACTGCACCCTTAACTCATCAAAAATGAAGGGACATTTTTTTGTTAATAGCAATGTGATTGTAATCTAAACACAATGAAACTAATTAAATTCTTGCTAAATTCTATTTTCATTTGTAATCAAATTGCTGGTAAGGTAAAATTAACATTAATGAATAATCTTATAATTTAACATGCTTCACCTCTTTAACATCATCTCAGACTCTGAATAAGTCCCATTCTGCATTCCCCACTGAATATTTTGTTTTGATATTTTCTTGAATCGTTTTGTGTTTGTAATTAAACAGAAAGTTGAAGAAGGAGGGAAACGTATAATGAGGGAGCTGGTGCATAACTTCCTGATGGATCTCTGCTGCTCTCGGAAACATGGGATAAGTTTTCATGACCCGAGCTTGGGCACCGCTGGAAAGTGAGTCTCTGCTCATAATGCAGTGTTTTAAGCCACAGCATTTTTAGCCAGAGCTAAATTTCGCAAAAAAATTAGAGCTAAAAAAACGTATTGCACATTTTAATACATTCATTGAATAAACGAATAACATAGTACAGCACATAAAGACCATTCTAGTTATTAATTTTCAGACCCCCACTGTATGTAAAACATTATAAAGTTTAAGGTAACTTTTGTGCTTGTTCTAGAGTGGGAAACCTTGTTCTCCTGCAGTTTCTGGTGCGTCTGAAGCAGGCGACAGAGGATGAGATGGTTGCAGATCTGGTTGTTAATGTTCTGAAGGGAAGTCCTGATATACTGAACCGATACTTCAAGGAAACCCAGTGTTCATTCGCACCACGAAACAACAAGACCTGGCAGGACAACATCAGTCTACTCAAGAAAGTCAGTCTTATGCTTTAACACATCTTTTGATTGCTCTGTACATAGCTGCTGTCCATTATTATTATTATTTTTTTGTTACAAATAATGCAAAATCTAGTTTTGAGCAAGTACATAAAAGCATGGGCTGAGGAGTAACGAAGATACATATAATGGCTGTAGCGGTTACGTGGAGTAACAGCTGGGAGACTAAACCAGAGACATGATTTGTGACACAAACATCAAATAAATATACAGTATAAACAAGGCAAGAAGTTGTTCCAATGTCTGTATTTTGTTGCCACCTGCTACAAAACATCAGAATTGAAGGATTCAGTATCACAATGAAAAAGCATGAGAGGTAGATCTTGATTATTATTTGTAATTATCCAGTAGCCCTTTTTTTAATATTCTCATATTTAGATTTTTAAACGTTGAATGTATGATTTGCCTTTATGACAAATATCTCATATCACAATAAAAGCCATCTTATGTCGTACCATTTCTGTAAATTCAATCAATTAATAGTTTATATATTGTCCATATATAAAATTTTATTTTTACATTTTTATGAATGTGCACATGATAATATTTCTCACTTTATGTTGAACTGCAGGACAAATGTTTGATTAAAAATGTAGAAATATAAAATAAATGTTAAAAAACATGAAACTTAAAACAACTAATGATTACAGGTCTGACAAAAAAAAAACATTTTACATTCAAGATTACAATTTTCTCATGTTGCTTTTATTCGTATTTCTGACTGCATCCCGTTAATGGTGTGAAATATTTCTCTCATATGAATTATGATAAAGTATTACCGTAAACTATGTATTTTTGTGACACCCTGAAATATCCGATACAGTATTATATTAAACAACTTTTATTTTGTCCATATGATACAGTGAGGTAAATAAGTATTTGATCACACTGTGATTTTTCAAGATCTCCTACTTAGAAATCATGGAGGGGTCTAGAATTTTCAGTATAGGTGCAATTCCACTGTGAGAGAGAGAATCTAAAAATAAAAATGCAGAAATCACATTGTATGATTTTTTTTTACAATTTATTTGTAAATTACTGTGTGAAATAAGTATTTGATCACTTGCTTTTCAGCCAAATTTCTGACCCTCAAAGACCTGTTATTTTGCTTTAACATACTCCAGCTAGACTCTGCTCATGATTCTAATTTAGTAGCACTTGTTTGAGGTCACTAGCTTTCATAAAGACACCTGTGCACCCAACAATCAGTCAAAAATCTAAGTAGCAACATGGCCAAAACCAAAGAGCTGTCAAAGGACACAAGAGACAAAATTGTAGACCTTCATAAAGCTGAAACTACTACAGGGCAATTGCCAAGCAGATTGGTAAAAAAAGAACAACTGTTGGAGAAATTGTCAGAAAATGGAAGAGGCTAATGATGACTGTCAATGTTGTGAAGTACGGAAGATCTCTCCTTGTAGGGTATTAATGATGCCAAGAATGGTCTAGAATCAGCCCAAAACTACATAGGAGGAGCTGATCAATGCCGTGAAGAGAGCTGGGACTACAGTTTTCAAGGCTATTATCAGTAATACACTAAGATGTCATGTTTTAAAACCATGCATCGCACGGAAGGTTCCCCTGCTTAAGTTAGCCCATGTCACGTCTGAAGTTTGCCAGGGACCATCTGGATGATCCAGTGGAGTCATGGGAGAAAGTCCTGTGGTCAGATGAGACCAAAGTAAAACTTTTTGGTCTGAACTCCAATCACCATGTTTGGAGGAAGAAGAATGATGTGTATCATCCCAATAATACCATACCTACAGTGAAGCATGGGGCTGGAAGCATCATGCTCTGGTGTGTTTTTCTGCACAGGGGACAGAATGACTGCACTGTATTAAGGAGAGGATGAACGTGGCCTTGTATTGTGAGATATTGGGCAAAAAACTCCTTCCCTCAGTCAGAGCATTAAAGATGGGTCGTGGCTGGGTCTTCCAACATGACAATGACACAAAACACACAGCCAGGAAAACCAAGGAGTGGCTTCGTAAGAAGCATATCAAGGTTTTGGAGTGGCCTAGTCGGGTCTCCAGACCTATCCAATAGAAAATCTTTGGAGGGAGCTGAAACTCCATGTTCCTCAGCGACAGCCCCGAAACCTGACAGATCTAGAGAAGATCTGTATGGTGGAGTGGGCCAAAATCCCTCCTTCAGTGTGTGCAAACCTGGTGAAGAACTACAGGAACCTTTTGACCTTTGTAATTGTTAACAAAGGCTTCTGTACTAAATATTTAAAATGCTTGACTCAAGTGATCAAATACTTTTTTACACAGTAATTTACAAATAAATTGTTAAAAAATCTTTTAATGTGATTTCCGGATTTTTATTTTTAGATTCTGTTTCTCACAGTTGAATTGCAATTATGCTGAAAATTCCAGACCCCTCCATGATTTCTAAATAGGAGATTTTGCAAAAATCACAGTGTGATCAAATACTTATTTCCCCTTACTGTATATATTGTCATATTGCACAGTCCTAGATGAACAGTTATCCTTATGTTTAATATTTCTAGTATATCTATAATATATCCAATCTATAATAATGTGAATAGTTTAACTTTTAGTTGTATCCTACATCCTTGTCACAGTGGAACTAAGAAATGGAGATGTCACTGATGGTTTGATGTTGTTTCAGATCTATGAGGTTCAGCCAGTGGTGTCCAAGGCTTTCCAGATGAATGAAATGATCCTTTTCCCTCGTCTGCTGTCTATGGTGTTGGTCACATCTCTTCCTCCAGTGTGCAATAAAGTCTTCTTCACTCAAGGTCTCAATGTAAGTGATAGATTTAATTTGACCATTATTGGACATTACTAATACTAATAACTAATATTAGAAGAGCAACAAACTCACCTTGCCTCAGCGCCATGCTGTCTTTATGGTGCTGTTTTAAGGTGTTACAAAAAGAAAGGTGTTGACCTTTAAAAAATGCATATTCAGGACAAAACTGTATGACTTGTTATATTATAACCTTTTAATGTAACATTATTAAAATGGTAATATTTAATATTAAAATCCCAATACTTATTCTTTGACTTGGTATTTGATTTTTATATATTTTTTATTATCAGCCAAAAGAGAAAAACAGTCAAATATGAGCTGAAAAAAAGGTTATGTTAGGCCACACTGCACAGCAGTGTTCAGCATGCTGGTTTCTCACCAGCATCTCACCAGCCATTGTTACTATGGGATGTAAAGTAGCTTTCAAACCAGATGCAGAAAGCATTGCGCTATGAAACCCATTCATTTCAATGGCTTGCGTCATCCAAGGAAGATTTGTTACCAACTTTCGACCTGCTTGCACACACATCATGTTCAAAGTTCAAAATAGCTAAATATTCCACTCTGCAAAGCATGAACAACAGTATACTTGTTTTTATTTTTTTTCTCGAATGTGTTTTCATGACAATGCTGGTAAAATGACACCTCTCGACTTGTTCACTGTCAATAAAATGTGGTTATTATATTGACCTGTGTTTTTTAAAATCAGTGTAATTTAAGTTAAAGCGTTCAATCTAAAAAGTGTTACAAAATCGCATGATATGATTTAATCAAATTAATAAATTGATTTTAAATAAATTATTAAGCATTTTTGGTTTTAGTATTTGCATTCAGAAATTTAGTTTTTTAGTTTTGGCCCAGAATTTTTTTTTCCGATGCAATCTTAGTCTGGACCATTACAATAAATGTCAGTTCAGCCATAATTGGACATTTTGTTGCCACGAAGAGTAATTGAAACATTCAATTGTGCACTTTTTATTTGCCCATAGTCATTCATTTGCTCATTGTTTTGAAACATTTTTTGGCCCCTAATAGGTACACAGCTTGGTGGTCCAGCACACAACACTTTCGCTTCTGGCATTCATTCTCAAGCGAGCTCAGCAGAATATTGAATACTGTCTGGACAGAACAGTCTGGGAGACCTCAGATGTTTACAGCCCTGCTATGATGGAGGAGTTTGTGCAGCTTTACAGAGAGGCGCTGAGCAAGGTGAGAATGATATGTAAATGAAAAGAATGAAGGGCTTTTATTTCATTTTCATTAAAGTCTGCATGAATTGGAAGTTGCTGAGACTTTTATTTCAGTATGTTGATGTATTTTAATTGAAACTGAATACCGAGTAGGGGGCGGGGCTTTCTTATTGCTCATCATTTTCTCATAGCAAACTAACGGTAAGAGGTACGTCAATAGAGAAGGACCGCCACTCCAAATGCGAAAACAAATGGTCAGACCTTGACTGAAGATTACGAAAACGAACATTATTTTCAGTGCTTTTACATTTTTACATTACAAGTGGCTACATTTCACACTACACGATGAGGATTCTTTAATTTCCTTGCAGTTGAATAAATTAAAAAGAAAATTTTTTTTTTTGTGCCACAGATTTTGCCAGACATTGTGTCTATTGTTTCCATCTGGCAATTGCACTCGAAGGAGAAAGAAGATGCTGCAAAGATGAAGAACAGAGAACCAAAACCAGAGAGCCAAGAACACGGTAATCTCTTTGATTAGTTAAAGGGATAGTTCCCCTGAAAATGAAAAATTATTTCAAACCTTTGAGTTTCTTTATTCTGTTGAACACAAAAGAAGATATTTTGATGAAAGCTAAAAATCTGTAATAATTCACATCCTTCCTAGGAAAAACAAATATTATTGAAGTTGATAATTACAGATCTTAAATTTCAAAAACCTTAAGTTTTAAATTCACTGAAATATTGTGTTTTAGGTCTTCAGTCATTTTAAACTGGTCTTAATTTTGCTTAGTCCAAGTAAAGCTACTTATTCTGCCCAACATTCACCCAATCACCAACAATACAGCTTAATAAAACCTTATTTGCTATATTCAAGTTGTTTCTTTTGCAAAGATATACAATTTACAACAGCTGTTAGACATTTTCACAGCAAAATCCCCAAATAAAATTCTCTAATCAGAGAAAGAAAACTAAAAGCAATTACACAATTCCTTATGATAATTCCGGGCTATTAGAAAAACTCCTTTGTGATACCTCTATGTAAGTCTAACATTTCATTCTTTATAGTGCAAAAGGGTCTTAAATGTGACTTGATGAAACCTGCAGAAATCCTGTGAGAGTTTCTTCTTTTGTGTTCAGCAGAAAAAAGAAACTCATAAAGGTTCGGAAGAAGTGAAGCATGAGTAAATGATGACAGGAATTTCATTTTTGGTTGAACCGTCTTTTTAAATAATTTAGTAACCGTAATTTTGTTGATGTTAAAATACTAAAATATGTATTGCTTCTTCTCTTATAGCACGACAGGATGATCCACACCTCATCCTGGTCAAAGCTCTGCTTGTCCAAGTCATGTGTTTGTATCAGAAAGTGGTTCCTCACCTTGTCACCCAAAGCAGATTCGACTTCAGCAAGCTTCTGAAAGGTAGAGACTGAAAACAGTTACAGCAAATTGCCTTCTGATACGGGCAAGGCTCAGCTAATTATTGAAATATTTGCAGGCATTGTGACGGAGAGCGGGATGAAACAGGAAGTTCCTCCAGTTTTACAGTACCAAATTCTGCAACTGGCTCTTGAACTTCCTGCAAGCAAATTCTCCTGGTTTCGTGTTCAGGTAAAAACCTTTTTGTTTTTTGAGTCTCATGTTTGTTTTTCAGGATGACGTAAGCACATCTGTATTTTGCTAATTACCAACCATGTGCGGGTGCTCATTTAGAAGAACGGGTTTAAGAACAAGCTTGTGCGCGAATGCGTGTGTTTTTAAGCAGAACGTTTTCATGAGAAGTTCAATTGTGCGTATATAGTCTTTTTTTCTTGTTTTCCATCATACACAGGAGATGGCAAATCCAGATTTTGAAAAAGGAGAGAAATCTGTCATCTATTTGTTACTCAAGATGTTTGTAAGTAGTAACAATAGTTACTTGAAGACCTCAAGCAGGATGCTGGTTCTAAAAGTGAGTTTAATTCACCTAACAACAGAAATGTGCTTAAACATGTTTGTTTTTCCTCCAGCCTTTTTTAGAATGCTATTGAATGTGAAAAATCTGAAATCTTGTGCCATTTTTCATAAAACATTAAGGGCAGGACTTTTCTTCAAATTAAATCTTAACAGTTTACAGTAACAGTTTTCCTTAAATATAAGGGAAAAGAGCAATGTTAACCTTGTCATGAAAATAAGTGAGTAGGCTTGTATTTTACAGAACACTAAAAACACTCAAATGTCTCTGTCAATGTTTTCAAACAATTATATTTAGGGTGCTTTCACATCTGTGGTTCGGTTCATTTGGTCTGGGCAACAAATGATACATTGTAGCAATTTCTGCCGTCTTTGGGTCATTTTCACACCACACTGATTGCTTTGGTCCGAACCAGTTGAAAAGAACCAAAATGCAGTCATGTGACAATCCACATCACTCATTGGCCAGATGTTATTGAACATATTTCCTAAACTGATTATCGATTGGTCAGAATTCACGTGCGGGAAAATGCCAATCGAACTCCCACAAGTAAACAAACCGGCAAACACAAAATGTCACGTTTGACTATGGAGCTACGACTGCGCTGGCTGATTGTATTCCTGCTCGAGAATGAAGTGTGGCTGCGGCTGAAAAACTATGTTTAAGAGCAGCATTGCAAACAGCGAAGGCGTATCGCACTTCACTTCAGGAGAAGACGTGAATTAATTTAGCTAAACTGCGACATGGTCATCTTCCGGAAATATTACCAACGATCCATCAGATAATGTTTTCCCCCTCTCTCTTTCTGTTGGTAAAGAGCTAGGGGTGTCAAAATTAATCGTTTCTTCTGTGCACTGCGATGCAGATGGGGACAATTCGATAATGGTTCAGTAATAGATCATAACTGGTTATTAAGCACTGACGTCATTTTTCCCCTATGCGCGATGTCGTGGTAGAATACTATGGAGAAGGATGCAAGGGTGAGTAAATAAAACACTCCTACTACTTAAAAAGCAGATCTTTCACTGACAATGAGGAATGGTAAAGCACGAGATGCTATTTCACTGCTAGGGAGAAATGCTGTAAAACTCCATCTCTGCCCCTCCCTACCTCTCTCTCTCTCTCTCTCACACACACACACACACACACACACACACACACACACACACACACTTTGAGCATTTGACCCGTTGGCATGTTCGTGAGGTAAAGTTTCCTCTCCTCTCGGCTGTTAAAGCGATACTTGTGGATCCAGACACAAGCGTGCCTGTGATGCGAGTTTATTGTATTGTATTTATTCTATTACGGATTACCTGATAACCGCGTAGTATGCGCATATAGAGTGTCCCGCGTCACTCATGGGGCACTTTTGTTTCTAATTTCAGCCCTTTGTGTTGAGCGGGTGAAGACAATGACCAATCATTGGGGTGTAAGAACTTGCCAGAGCTCAAAAAGCAAGCGGGATAATATTTACATTAGTTTATTTGTTATGAATGCTCGTGCTGTGTTCTGTGCATGTGTTGGAGTTTTGTCTAAAACGTTCAATAAGAGTGTTTTTTTAAAGGAGGTAAAATTAAAGGTACGGTTCATATATCTGACTGCTTGTATTAAAGGACAAAATTGTATTACAAATAATATATAAATATAAACAAATTTCTAGATTTTAATAAAAAAAAATGTTCTTGTGTTGTAAAGAAAAAAATCTAATTATGTATGGAAAGCATCGTCAATGCACCGTGATGCACTGAGATATTGAATTGAACCGAATCAATGGCATGATAATCGTAACCGAACCGTGAGACCAGTGTAGGTTCACACCTCTATAAAGTGCTGTCAACAAATATTTTTCCTCCACATTCCATAATGCACAGCGCATCGGCCTACGGCAGCTGGATTAGTACAAAAAGGCGCAGTACTTTTTGCGGTTGAGTCTGTTTTAGTTCGGATCATGTTCTCATCACAATAGAACCGCGCCAGGGTTTGTTTGAAAGCGTACCGAGACCACCTCTTCAAGGAGATCTTTTTTTGGTCCTTTTTTGGTGCGCACTCGAGTACGATTGCTACATTCACACATGCCCAAACGAACCGCACCAAGAGGGAAAACGAACTCTAGTGCGATTCAACCGAACTAAATAAGGCAGGTGTGAAAGCACCCTTAATTTAACAAAGTCACACAAGTGGCAATTTCACATCCATGACAGAGTCACCACATCCATAATGAAGCTTTTCCCTCAAAAATGTGAAATAAAATCAATCATTTTTGTTCTGTAGAGAGCCGACTCTTATCCTTGTGATTAGCATTATTTATTTTGGGTTGTACAACAAAGTCTGTTGTATACTGTTAACTTTTTGGTCACATCCATAACACATTTATTTTGCTCATTTGTAATCTAATTTAATGTGTATATTTTTATTTAGCGCAATTATTGTGTATGGCCATACACCCAAAGCGCTTCACAATCATGAGGGGGGTCTCTCCACACCACCACTAGTGTGCAGTTTCCACTTGGATGATGCAACGGCAGCCACAGGACAACGGCGCCAGTGCACTCACCACACACCAGCTATAGGTGGAGTGGAGAGGCAGGGATAGATTTAACTTGGTGAATGGGGATGATTGGGAGGCCCTGATGGTTTAGAGCCGATTGGAGGGTATTTGGCCAGGACACCGGGGTTACACGCCTACTCTTTTCGAGAAGTGCCCTGAGATTTTTAATGACCACAGAGAGTCAGGACCTCGGTTTAACGTCTCATCCAAAAGACGGTGCCCACTGACAGTATAGTGTCCCCTTCAATTTACTGGGGCATTAGGTTGACATCACAGACCGCAAGTTGAGTGCCCCCTGCTGGCCTCACTAACACCACTTCCAACAGTAACCTAGTTTAAAATTTATGAATTTATAAAATTTATAATATTTATAAAAAATGTTTACAGCCTGATATTTGTTTCAATATAATGTTAACATATACTTTCTATGTAAATTTACGCTTTGAGTTTTACTGCAAATGTCACATCTATAACGCTGGAATAGCTCAAAAGCCAAAAAAGACTTTGGCACAGTTTTTCTTGTTTTAATTAATACAAAAATAATACAAAAATTAAAATATCATCTATCATAATAATTATTGATAATAATTCTCCCAAAATGTATAATTCTTTTATTTATTAATTTATTTAATTAGTCTATTCATGTCAGCGTTTTATTTGATGTCCCAAAAAAGAACAGCACAATTACTTTTAAAAACATAACAAAAAAAAATCCTGTGTCGTGATTTCTTGACCTCTGCTTTTCAGGTGTTGAGGGACAGTGGTGTATTTGAGCACACGTGGAAGGAGCTGGAGTTATGGCTGGATCATGTGACATGGTTGGGTCTGTCCCAGCAGGAGACCGTCATACAGTTTCTAGACCATGTACTGTATTTTGACAACTTACATATGGTTTTACTGGGCATTTGTCATTTTATTTTATCCAATCACATTCCTTACTAGCAGTTTTTCAAAAGAATATTTAGGAAGAACTTGAGTTTATTCTAATAGTAAATTTGATCAGTTTTCAAAATGTTTAAAAATGGCATTTAAAAAAAAAAAGTCTTAATGAAAAATATTTTAAGCCAAGACCCTATAGGCAAACCATTTTATTTTGTACATTTTAGGCTAATTTCTAAGCTTTTCACTCATCATAGCACACGTGCTGCTGATGATGTGACAATAAAAGTGATTTGATTTAATTTGTGTTTGCTAGGCTGCCATTTTTTCGAAATAAACAGATCTGAATAGTTTCCATCACATGATATAATTTCAAACTTGCATGTTTTTATTTTGCAAATATTTTTTAATCTTGTGGTGGGAACAAAGTTACAAACAATGGGGAAAAATTGTCTGCAGTGTTTTTAAATTGTAAAATTCAACCACAGCTGCAATTTTTACTGTAAATAATTTACAAATTTACGTAATGTTTTAGAAAACATTTGAAAAATTTGTTAATCTGCTGTGTTTTGCATTGCAAAAAAACAAAAAAAAAAAAACTAAAGGACCGTGGTTGCCAGATTTTTACTATTAAATATATGACAGAAACCATGACAGAATTTACGTTAAACTACCGTTCATTAATTTATAGTTTTAGAAAACATTTAAAAAAAATTTGCACTGCAAAAAAAAGAAAAAAAGAAAGAAAATCGCTCACATTTTTGTAAAAAAGGCAGCTGTGGTTGCCAGAATTTTATTTGTTTATACAGTTTTAGAAAAAAATTGAAAAATCTGTCGTGTCATCTACATGTTACCTTTGTTAGAAGGTGTACAGTGACACACATAACACTCAAATAATGCAGTAAACATTATGTATTCAGTTAAATTCACCTTTATTTCTCTAGCGCTTTTACAATGTAAATTGTGTCAAAGCAGCTTTACATAGAACATTATAGTGAATTGATGAATTGACAAACAGTGTCAGTTCAGTTTTCAGAGTTTAAGTTCAGTTCAGTTTGGTTTAATAATCACTACTGAGAGTCCAAACACTGAAGAGCAATTCCATCGATGTGCAGCTCTACAGATCCAGAACCATGCAAGCCAGGCGAGTCAGCGGCAAGGAAAAAACTTTACCAACTGGCATAAGTAAAGAATTTAAAAAAACCTCGAGAGAAACCAGGCTCAGTTGGACACGACCATTTCTCCTATGGCCAAACGACTTGTGCAGAGCTGCAGTCTAGGTGCTGGAGAATGCTGGACCTCAGCGAAGACTTTTCTGTCCCTGGAGCGTCACAAGAATCAGTCTCATGCTCTCCACTCTTCCATGACCACCACAGCAGCTGCTTAGGATACGGCACGTTCCAGGGTTATGAAAACCTTGGGATCATCTCGTCGCTGGTCTTGGATCGCATCAGTGGTGCTGCATAGTCTGAGGGCCTTGTGATGAGTGGAAATAGAGACCAACGAGAATAATTAGCGTAGCTGCTGTTCATAGTGTATATAAACAAGATGCAAAAAACCTGCGTGGTGCACACTCGTGCGTCATACCGCTAAGTAATGCACTGAGTGTATGCATCAGCATTAGATGTAACATGACACTTTACTATACATCACAGAGGAGGAATAAAATGCTAAAAAGAATCATAGTAATGTCATGTCATGCAGGTAATTCTGGGAAAAGTCAATTTATGACTATTCTCTGTAAATATTAAGAAAACTTACTGATAACCAGGTGATTTTTACTGTAGCATTTTTATCATTAAAATAATCACCTTATATTACACTTCTCAGGCACCAGTTTGTATATGCCAACACTGATCAATGATCTCAATAAATATTTTGTGATTTCACCGCTGTGTGGCAGGTTTTGACAAGAGTGGTGTGCAACTCGCACGTGTACACGGAGAAGGCTGCGAGTATGGTCCAGGAGGCAGCAAACCTTCAAGCTAACCTGAGCGGTCAGGACGCAGATGAAGCCAGCATTCCTATATCACACATTGATGGTCAGCCATTCTATATCATCTCAAATATGTATCTATGTAATGGTACTGGTGGGTACTGGCTCTTTTAACGGCCAAAAATTCACAGAGCCTTCAAAATAGACCAATAGGTGCAATGAAATAACTCAAGAAAAGTCTGTACTTTCAAACATCAAAAATCAAAAAGACATCACCGAGAAGCAGTTTACTGAAGTACAAAAAATGGGAGCCATTTTAAATTGAGGAGTCACATGATCAGACACTAGGTGCGTTTGACTTCATGCAGCGCTGCGCAGATCGATCGAAATCGGTCTTAAAGCGGTGCATGCCGGTTAGAAATTTTGGCCAGATTGATGCTGCGCCGACGTCATGTGACTGTCTTATGTGGCATCAAAGTACCGCGACAGCGATCCGAGATCAGACGACTGACTCAGCCCGCGCAGCATCTGAAGAGGGCCTGCTGGAGCTAAGATGACGACACCAATATAACGCGATTGGCCAAGTTCACCGCATAACAACAACCACGTGTGTTTCGCGTTTATTATTGGACAAATTCCGTCTCACAAATTTCAAAACAAACAATTAACTTTTCATACCATCTCTATCTTGTACACATGATGCTTAAAAGACTACAAATATTTTACAGCAGCATCATCTTTTGTTAAATAATTTGTTCATAAAGACTAGATTGTTTGCACAGGTTTTCTCTGCCTTTTTTATACAGACTATTGTATTCAGCTACATAAACGATTTAAATTATTTACTAAAATAAATCATCTAAATATTAACTCAAATAACTCTTACAGACTTGTAATAAAACAATTATCATTTATCCTGATGATTTCTTAGCAAATTAATTTATATAAAAATATGTAATATAAAAATGCATGATTCTAAAATATTTGATTTCCTGTCAAGCTATTTATGCAGAAATGTACATTGATGTACCTGCTCTTTCTGGGAAATGTCTACTTAAAGTGTAGCTCATTTATTTTGGTCATTTTGTTAAATCTTTTTGGATTAAAGTGCTTTTTTAAAAATGCTTTCATTATCCAAAATAATCCTCTTTGTGGGTATTTATTTCCTTTCTTATGTGCCCTCTGGTTTCCCCCTTATTTCTCATGCATTTGTTATGTAGGCTACTTAAATTTAATTCATAATTCCCTTATTGTTTAAAAATGAACTATAGTTTGTAGAGACTGTATTTTGTTTTATTTGTACTGTAAATCTTTTGTTGTTGTCTCAATAAATAAATGATTGCGCCATTTGATCGGTCATCATGACTGCAGCAACTTTGAGCCCCAGAAGAGTCCGGCTTGATGGCTCCGTTTTCAACTCCGCCCCCGCCTGCGCTCGGCTAATCTCGTTGATCACCAGCTGCAGCTATGCTTCATGTCGAATTTACCTTATACCAAACAGAGAGAGAGGGAAAAAATGTCTGATTCGGTTATGTGACCTCTCAAATGATGATGGCTCCCATTTTCCATAACATTGTTGGCTTGACATTGACAATGGTCAACACTTGACAGAAACGGTTGCATTTTTTATACTTCAATTACTCATGACTTTACTTTGTCGCTCAGTCTAGCTGGTGTCTTATTCATTTTAGATGTTTGAGAGTGCGCGGACTCTTCTTCTGTTACTTCATTCTACTGGCTCTTTTAGAAATGCTATGTATACTGATCCGATACAACTGGGTAATGCATACTTTTGTCACACCTGAACAATTAAATAGTTAATTTGACCCAAACATCCCAGATATAGATGTTTCAAATGACAAACACATCTGGCAATGTGATTGTAAGATGATTAAGACTTCTTGGCACAAAGTTATGACATTAATTTCCTCAGTTATTTCATAACCATCTCTAGTTAGCCCTGAAATATGGGGTAAAATGATTAACATATGTCATGTTATTGCAGGACGTCTGATAGCATTCAATAGGAAGAATATTAAAGTCCATCCATTGGCCACTGCTTGAAAGATTTGGCACGTTACATTGAACTGGAAAGAATAGCCTATGGTTTAAGGGAAAAAAAAAAGGCTAATGGTTACCTCTGTGTCGAGTGATCAGCATGACCCACGGCGCCTGTCTTGCGCGTAGTTGTGCATTTATATTTCTGCATGCTGCTTCCAAAACACTAGCTGGCAGTAGGTTTTTATATTCCTCTGTCGAGTTTCTTCACGGGTGTTTTGTTTCTTCTGAACGCTACCTTAATGTACACGTAGCTTAAACTCGCTCATTCAAAGACGGGAACCGGCGGACGTGCAACAAATTTAATTGTAAAGTAAACACAAAACAAATGTTTCCATCTGGAGCTCCTTCATGGGACTCCATCAGGCTCGTGGCTGTCACCGAAACCAGGCAGACTAATCACAGAACTTGCATTGTGCGTCGTTGCAAACATTAATTACACTACAAACAAGTCCTAACTAGGATGCTAAAAAAAGAGAAAAGAAACTTTTATTGTTCACCTGGTAGCGAGATAAATGGATCAAATGTTTTTCAGGCTCTGACTGCATACTATTGGCTTATGCACATGATGAGCGAACAGCTCAACCCCAATAGAAGACTCTCTAAAGGAACCAATCTTCTCCCCCACATGCACAATGTGCGCATGTGTGAATAAACGAATCACTCCCTCAGAGGACTCATCTTTACAGAGTCACATTAAAGATTCCTTCAAAAACAACCCATATGAAGGACTACCATTTAAATTTGGCATCTGTTTTTGGAACAAAACCAAACATTGGCACAAGCAACAATACCTCTCAGTTTACTGACTGCCATGTTTATATACAGTTGAAGTCATAATTATTAGCCCTCCTTTGCATTTTTTTTTCTTTTTTAAATATTTCCCAAATGATGTTTAACAGAGCAAGGGAATTTTCACAGCATGTCTAATAATATTTTTTCTTCTGGAAAAAGTCTTATTTGTTTTATTTTAGCTAGAATAAAAGCAGTTTTAAAGGACAAAATTATTAGCGCCTTTAAGCAATTTTTTTTTGATAGTCTACAGAACAAACCATCATTATACAATAACTTGCCTAATTACCCTAACCTGCCTAGTTAACCTAATTAATCTAGTTAAGCCTTTAATGGCTCGTTTCCACTGACTGGTATAGTACGGTACGGGTCGGTACAGGTCACCTTTATCAGGCTTGCGTTTCTACTGCTAACAGGGTACCAATGGTACTCTTTTGGTGGGCGTGGTGTACGACAGAAAGTTGCAGTCCACGTCATTTTTGCTCGAGAAAATGTCTAAAGTAAAGCTGTACGGGTCACTCACATATCATATGAGAAGCACTTCTCACAAAACAGATGCTTTACACACATAAATACTTCTGTATAAATGTTTATTACTAACTTTTCTATAAACATGAGTTGATTATAACTGCAGATCAATGACAGTGCAAATAGCCTACTGTAATGTCTGCAATTATATAAAATAAATAAATAAATGCAACATATATAAACACATACAGACCCTTACAGTCTCCGATATGTTACCACTTACAGAAAAACTACACACAGCAGACATTTAGCCCTTTTTTAAGTTAAAAACAACATGAAATAGAGCCCATAGTCAGTGCAAACCTCTCATGATTAAATGTGTCTGTAATCTTCAGCAGCACGTGTAGCCTCTTGTTAGAAAGTAATTCCATCATTCCGAGTTCATAATAGTCTAAAAGGTGATAATAATAGTTAAACATGGCAGTTTGTTCATGTTTGCTGAAAAAATAATGTGCTCCTTTTTTTCCAGCTTCTCCTTTTGTTTTTTTGTCGCGTCACTCTCGCGTTTGTCAGTTTCTGGCAGGATCAGGTTTCAAAAGCATGTCAATACTCAAGCGCACGTTATTATCATCAGCTCAAGAAGTTTGTTATTTCAAATATAGAAGCGCAGTGAGCGCAAACAAGAAGCGAAACTGCTCGCGCTTGGTTCGTAAAAAAAGACGACGACAAGGTTTGTTTGAGCCCAGGTTGAACAGGGCTCAATATATGTATATATTACGCTGTAATCTCTCGGCTGTGTATGAAAACATGGCGGCTCTATTGTTTTCATTCTGGCTTGTTGCGTGAGCTCGTGACGTATCTCTGTAAACCAATAGCGTTCAGCTGCGTGTCTAGCTCCGCCTTTTGGTACCCTTTCTCGTGTTTGGTACCCTTTCGAAAGGGTGCCCAAAAAAGGGTATGGTACCGTTTGGTTCTGTACGCCTTTTGACAGTGGAAACGGCCATACAAGCATACCGTAGCGTACCACTTAGTGAAAACAGGCCATCAATGTCACTTTAAGCTGTATAGAAGTGTCTTGAAAAATATCTAGTCAAATATTATTTACTGTCATCATGGCAAAGATAAAATAAATCAGTTATTAGAGATGAGTTATTAAAACTATTATGTTTAGAAATGTGTTGAGAAAATCTTCTCTCTGTTAAACAGAAATTGGGGAAAAAATAAACAGGGGGGCTGATAATTCTGACTTCAACTGTATACATTTTTGTTTGTGGAAATACAGTATATGAGATTATCTGTCTTAGCCCATGTATGACAACATCTTTACCTGCATATTTGAATTTATGGATTCTTTCGGTTTATGGACCGAACACGGTTTTTCGTTCTGAGAATGTGAGGTGCACTTTACAAGGACTGAATCATCTGCGTATTGTGCGCGAGCGTTGCTGTTGATATTGCTTCAATTGTGTAATATTTAATAATATTGTAATATTCAAGATTTGTCATACACATATACTCTGGAAAACTCGAAACAACCACCAAAATAAAAAAATTTAACCATCTTGTGGCATTTTTACAATCAAAGAAATGCTCTGTGCTAATCAGTGTTATTTGAATGCCGTATTTTAGATGTGCTGGACATGGTTGACGTGATAGTGGAGAGCAGTGAAGGGGACATTGAGGAGATCGGACCTTCTCTCACTGAAGACATCATTCTCCAGACGTTCCCATTTAGTGCTGTTGTACCAGCTGTGCTCGAGGCTCGAAACAAGCTGCCGGCCAGTTTTAAAGATGCGAAAGGTAAATAACAAGTAACAAAAAATGTAGTTAAGAGATTTGGCTTGAAGGAATAGCTCACCCATTAATGAAAGATACCCTATAATTTACTCACCCTCAAGCCATCCTCAGTGTATATAACTTTCTTTTGTCAGCCAAACACAGTCAGAGTTTTACATTTTATCCTGGATAATGCGTGCTGTGTAATGGAGTTGGCTAGTGTTAATTTTTTTGGAAGCTTTGCAAAAGTGTATAAATCAATTGTAAAATTAATAACCGTGCGTAAGGGATAAGTACACCCAGGTGGTTATCGCAGATTATTACATGGCTGAAATACTTGATTCTAATTGGTCATCCGTGACTTTTCAAGGTATGCTATTTCCAGATAACAACCGCTGAATAACACCGGCTCATCCAAGGCTGCATTCCAGTCCAATTTTTTATGCCTTTCACTCACTAAAAACAGTCATTCTGGATGTACTTTTATCTCGCTTATTACACAGCTACTTGCCACAAAACATAAAAATTGGACACAAAACATTGTTCTGAGCCATAATAGATCATTAATTGTTTAATTTAAAGCAAAGCTGACAAAAAGGAAAACAGCTGATGGAGTATACGCTAACCTTCGCATTATTCAGTCACAAGATGGCGACAAACTGTCAAAATGCAAATCTGACAGAAACTAAGCTTGGTGCATTAAGCAAAAACTAATCTATGTATTATTCATTCACAAGACTGTACCAAACATGTAAAAAACACAGCATAACAGGCAAGCAGATACATGTGTGTGTGTATATATATATATATATATATATATATATATATATATATATATATATGAATGTGGATTTACTGCAAGTATATGGATGTGAACGTATTCACTAACAGTCGAGGTGATTCAAAGTTCCCGGATGAGCCTGTGTTATTAAGCAGTTGTTATCCTGGAATAACATACCTTGGAATGTCACGACTGACCAATCAGAAGCGAGTGTTCCAGACAGTGTGTAAAAATCTGCCATAACTACAATCTGAATCTACTTTATCACACTTATTAAATGGTTACTTGCCACGAATTGTAACAATTAGACACAACAGATTGTTAAAAATAATCCTTTTAGTTTTGTTTAAAAAAAACATTTTAAGCACCATACTGTATGTATCAAAGTACAAAAATGTTTCAAATTAATGACACCACATTTCATATATATCATATAGTGACAATTTTAAAAAATATTTGATAGTTTCTTAAGTATGTGCAGTTGTCAGACAAATCGTCATCTCAGAATTTTAAGGTTCTATCTGACATTTTTGTCAAAAGTGAGTTATTGACCTATTCTTATTAAAGCACAACTTATTTACATTATGGGATGTTTTTTTTATAAGTTGTTTACATTTTAAGCTTTTTTGTTTTAAAAACAAATGTTACACACGTACTGTGGAATACAAAAACTTGCGCAATATCTCAAAATCATTCAGAACACAGATAAAACCTTAATTCCAAAGTGACGAAATAACAAATTTGAATATTAAAATGTATATTTCTTTTAATATGTAAAATATCTGAATTAACGAGATATGTATACATACATACATATACAGTATATACAGTATTAAATTGTATGCCTCTTGTCATGAACTGGTTTCTTAATAATTGTTTTTTACCCAGTTGTCTTGATTTAAAGGGCACCTATTTTACCCCTTTTTAAGATCTTATATTAATATTATGGTTCTTCTGAGTGTGCCAGTTTAGGTTCAGCTCAAAACACAATTCAGATTTTTTTATTATGATGTGTTAAAAAGTGTCATTTTGGGGCCGTGTACACAGTTCACTGTTTTAGGGGCGTGTTGCTTCACATGAAAATTAGTTTCAACTTCCCACCCAACTTAACAAGGCGGCGGAGCCAAGAGCTCCCCCGCTTTGTGTATGGCTACAGACAGGCAGACTGAGAGCAGCAACATTAGTAAGAGGATCAGCATTCAGCCGTACATGTACGACTCAGACACAGACTAAGCAGAGAGTACAAAATCATTTGTGTGTTTGTATAGTTTTACAGCCAACTGTGTGCTAGTTTAAAACTCCGAGCTTGTAGACTACACCGAGACTAATAACCAAGCACACTGAATTAACTTTGACTGAAGGGCATCACACATCGAATGCGACGCAGCGCGCACATGACAGTTGAAAGTATCGCACACTTGCAGCGTCGGCGTGTCACCTGATTGAAACGTATGTTTAAAATTCAGAAATGCATGCCGCTGCGTGGCGCGACGCTGCTTGTCGCAGAGCGGCGCTTCTGGTGTACGACCTGCTTGAGGCTATAACTAACTTACACCGTCATACACCGGATGCGCCGCTCAGAGCCACAACACGGCACACCAGACGCGCACATTCACATGTTATTTAAAATGAAACTATTCAGATAACGCTCTGTGGCGCAGCAGAAATATGAACAGTGTCCTTAGCAGGACCAGCGCGTCCATAGAGGCGACCTAGGCGGCAGAATAGTGAGCGAACTCCCCCCAGTCCTCACTTGCAAACCGCTGAAGTTTAAGGAAGCAGAATGAAAAGTACACATGTATGCAAACCCACCAAAACTCACAAACACTGGCGGCGAGGAGAGCAATAACGTGGTGAATGTTGAGCCCAATGAGCCTTACATCTAAAAATAGAGCAAGGGTGTTTCTTTGGTGACGTCGCTTTGACTCACACGCTGAAAATGGCGGACGTGAAACAACATACTGAGGAGATGGTAATGCACACCTGTCAATCAATTTTGGTGGGCGGGGGGACCGCACTTCTACGTCAAGTTGAGGTTGATCTCAAAACAGCTCCAATTGGTCCACCGTTTTTATGTTGTTAAATTGAAAAAAAAGGACTGAGTGTGTTTATATCACCCCAATATGACGGTCTATACACTATACCTACACATATGTCTGTCCAAAGTCGATTTTTCACCATAGGTGCCCTTTAAATATGATTTAAAAAATAGTTATTCCTATTCAACTTACAGTTGAATTTATGTACAGTATTTAAGGCAATTATACGTAATCATTTAAATTAACAAAAAAAAATAATCCCTTTAATTTTTTCAGCAAGAAATAATTTTGATTTAAAATAACTACTAAAGTTACTTTCTGATTTTCCCTAACACTGGTTGTGTACAACTAATATTTCTTATAAAAATATAATATAAAATATTTTTTAACAATAACATTTTTTATATTATTATTGTTATTATTATTACTTTTATCTGGGTGATGATCAATATAAAAAAAAGGAAATTAATATTATCTGTTCGAGCAGCTGGGGTCAGTTTTGGATAAAAGTCAAGTGACTAAATTGAAAATGAAGTGTTCTTTCTACAGTAGATTTGTGTGTGTGTGTGTGTGTGTGTGTGTGTGTGTGTGTGTGTGTGTGT
>CAIGQZ010000692.1:6019172-6036128 GCA_903798205.1 Danio tinwini
GTTTCTACTACTGCTACAGATTCTGATGCCTCGCCAGCTTTTTTACCAATTTATTTTTTCTGCTTCGGATTCTTCAGCTGGTTTTTTTTGTTCTTCTGCTTTCGCTTTTTCTATTTCATCTGCTTTTGATTCTGCTCATTTTCTTCTTCTGATTTTCTGCTGCTTTTATATCTGTATTTTCTATCGCTGCTTCTGTGGCTTCTGCTATTTTTTTTTTTTCGCTTCCGCTACTTTTCGTCTGCTGCTTCAGCTTTTTCTCCTATTGCTTTTGCTGCCTCTGATTCTTCCGCTGTTTGTTTTTCTGCTGCTTCTTTCCCTTTTTCTATTTCTGCTTTTTTTTCTTCAGATTCTGCTGCTTATTCTTCTTTTACTGCTGCTTCTGAATTTGCTTCTGTAGCTTCTGCTATTTCTTCTTTTTTTCATCTGCTTTTGCTACTTTGTTTCTGCTTTTCTTTTTGTTGCTTTGCTTTTTTCCTCTCTTGCTGCTTCTGTCTTTTTCTGCTGCTTTTTCTTCTGTTTTTTTTTCTGCTGCAGCTTCTTCTGCTTGTTCTTTGGGCTGCATTTTGGTCCTTGTTTCTGCTGCTGTTTCTGCTACTGATGCCATATTTTTTTCTTGCTTCTGTGCCAGGGTTTTCACCTTTTTTCCCCCACTGCATCAGATTCTTCAGCTGTTGTTCTTCTGCTTTGCTGCTTTCTCTTTTTCTATTTCAGCTGCTTCTGATTCTGCTGATTTTCTGCTTCTGATTATTTTTTTTCTTTTTCTTCTGCCTTTTCTGCTGCTGTTTCTTCTGTTTCTACTACTGCTACAGATTCTGATGCCTCGCCAGCTTTTTTACCTATTTATTTTTTTTTCTGCTTGGGATTCTTCAGCTGTTTTTGTTCTTCTGCTTTGCTGCTTTCTCTTTTTCTATTTCAGCTTCTTCTGATTCTGCTGATTTTCTTCCTCTGCTCCTGCTTCTGATTTTTCTACTACTTTTATATCTACTTTTTTCTACTGCTGCTTCTACTATTCATTCTTTGGCTTTTTCCATCTGCTACTTTTCTTCTGCTGCTCCAGGCTTTTCTCCTATTGTTTTGCTGCTTCTGATTCTTCAGTTGTTTTTTCTTCTTCCGCTCTGTTTTTTTCAGATTCGGCTGCTTTTTATCTCCTTTTGCTCTTGCTTCTGATTGTTCTCCTGCTCCTTCTTCTGCTTTTTATACTTCTGTTGTTTTTTTTCCTCCATTAGCTAACTCTGGTCTGTTTAATGAGAACTAAAGCTATTTTGCACTCCCATTTATACTTAAGGGCCTTTAAAAATAAGAAATAATTTAATAAAAATGTTAATTCTCAATATTATCTTTATTTATGACTAAGCAAACTTTTTTGCAGTTCGTCTCTGAAGATTTCACTGATGGTGGCTCTCAAGTTGACTTAACCGCACTGCTGAAGACCTCCTTTACTGAAGGAGCAAATGCTTTTCTTCGTACCTCTTTTAAGGAAGCTTTACAGGAAGCTTTGGCCACTCTGATTGTATCCCGGATCCCAGTGGCTGTCAATCAAGTGCTTCTCTACCTCAGAAATTATGTGCTCAACTTCAATATGGTATTTGCAATTTTTATAAATTATATATTATTTTGTTTTAGCTTAGGGATGTGAAAAGATCTTGTGGCACAAAATCTTGCAAGATCTTACTGGTCTCATAAACACATCATGTTCGGCGTAGATAGTCTTGTGGGAGAGTCCAACTCAGGGCTGCATTTCTCAAAACCTTCTAAAGGTTATGTCATTTTTAAGTTGTGCCTTATCATTAATATGTGTGTCCTGATTCTTTCTTAGTTAAGTATACCCTCTTTAAGTCATACTTTTGTAAGGTTTGTCTGGACCACTCTTAGCTATACCATATAACTTTTTTATTTATTTAATTTTTTTCTTATAAGCTCCCTGTTTTCTGACAGCGGAAAGCCTTGAGTGATTGACAGCTAATATGAACCAATATAGCGGCAGGGAAGTCTGATTCAGCACGTTTTTAGAAAAAATCTAAACAAGTCACACTACAACCATTATATGATAGATTGAATTTCGGGCGCATATGCGACCAAAATGGTCGCAATTTCGAGCCCTGGAATGTATGCTGTGTGTAGTTTTTACTGTAATTGGTAACGTATCTGAGACTGTAATGGGCTGTATGTGTTTATATATGTTACGTTTATTTATTTACTTTATGTAATCGCAGACGTTCATTGATCTGCAGTTATAATTAAATCATGTTCATAGTAAAGTTAGTAAAAAACATTTATACAGAAGTCTTTGTGTGTAAAGCACAAAGCTCATATGATATGTGAACGTTTCATACAGTTTTACTTTGACATTTTCACGAGCGAGAATGACTTGGACTGAAACTTTGTCGTACACCACGCCCACCAAAAGAGTACCATTGGTACCCTTTTAGCAGTGGAAATTCAAGCCTGATAAAGGTGACCCATACCGTACCAGTCAGTGGAAATGGGCCATAAGTCTATGAATATAACTATTTAAGTTGAATATGCACTAGGGGTGTGAACCTACACTGGTCTCACGGTTCGGATCGGTTACGATTATCATGCCATCGATTCGGTTCAATTCGATTTCTCGGTGCATCACGGTGCATTGACGATGCTTTCCATACATAATTAGATTTTTTTTCTTTACAACACAAAACATTTTTTTTTTATAAAAATCTATAAATATGTTTATTTTTATATATTATTTGTAATAAAATTGTGTCTTTTAATACAGTGCAAGTAGTAAGATATATGAACTGTTATATGAATTATATGAATTTATTATTTTTTTTGAAATATATGAATTTTACCTGCTCAAAAAAAACACTCTGTTAATGTTTTAGACAAAACTCCAACACGTGCACAGAAGACAGCACGAGCATTCATAACAAATAAACTAATGTAAATATTATCCCACTTGCTTTTCTTAAACCCCTATTGGTCATTGTCTTCACCTGCTCAACAGAAAGGGCTGCGATTAAAAATGAAAGTGCCCCATGAGTGATGCGGGCAAAACAGCCGTGGGTCAGTCTATATGCGCATAATACGCGGTTATCAGGTAATCCGTAATAGAATAAATACAATACAATAAACTCGCACCACAGGCATGCTTGTGTCTGGATCCACAAGTATCGCTTTAACAGCCGAGAGGAGAGGAAATGCCCAAAGTGTGTGTGTGTGTGTGTGTGTGAGAGAGAGAGAGAGCATTTCTCCCTAGCAGTGAAATAGCATCTCGTGCTTTACCATTCCTCAGTGTCAGTGAAAGATCTGCTTTTTAAGTAGTAGGAGTGTTTTATTTACTCACCCTCGCGTCCTTCGCCATAGTATTCTACGGCGACATTGCTCATAGGGGATAAATGACGTCAGTGTGTAATAACTGGTTATGATCTATTACTGAACCGATATCGAATTGTCCCCATCTGCATCGCAGTGCACAGAAGAAACGATTAATTTTGACACCCCTAATATGCACCCAGTGATTAATTAGGCTAAATTAAAGAGTAGGTCTGCAAAGATTAAACTTTATTTAATCTTCATAGAGCAACCTTACCCCCGGTTTCACAAACAAGGATTAAGGCTAGTCTTGGATTAAATTGCATGTTTGAGCGGTCTCAACTGAAAATAACTTGCAGTGAGATGTCTTAAAATATGCCAGTGTCATTTTTTTGTTTACAGGTGCACACCAGTAATGTATTTTTCTAAGGCTGTTTTTATAAATGTGTCTTAAATAGCCTAATTTAACTAAGGTCTAGTCCTGGCTTAAGCTAAACCCTGTTTGTGAAACTGGGCCTTAAAGTTATAGTTCGAGGAACACACCAAGAAAGGATATACCTTTTAGTTAAGATGTACTTTGTAGCCTACTAAGAGACAATGTTATTTGGAATCACAGCCCAGTTCTTTTTCTTTCAACACCCAAAGCACTGTCTCTGAGCAAGGAAAAGAGTTCCTAATGGCTCGTTTCCACTGACTGGTACAGTACGGTACGGGTCGGTACGGGTCACCTTTATCAGGCTTGCGTTTCCACTGCTAAAAGGGTACCAATGGTACTCTTTATGTGGGCGTGGTGTACGACAGAAAGTTGCAGTCGACGTTATTTTCGCTCGAGAAAATGTCTAAAGTAAAGCTGTACGGGTCGCTCACATATCATATGAGAAGCACTTCTCACAAAACAGATGCTTTACACACATAAATACTTCTGTATAAATGTTTATTACTAACTTTACTATGAACATGAGTTGATTATAACTGCAGATCAATGACAGTGCGAAATAGCATGCTGTAACGCCTGAAATTATATAAAATAAATAAATAAATGCAAAATATATAAACACATACAGACCCTTACAGTCTCCGATATGTTACCACTTATAGAAAAACTACACACAGCAGACATTTAGCCCTTATTTAGGTTCAAAACTGAAGAAAATAGAGCCCATAGTCAGTGCAAACCTCTCATGATTTAATGTGTCTGCAATCTTCAGCAGCACGTGTAGCCTCTTGTTAGAAAGTAATTCCATCATTCAGAGTTCATAATAGTCCAAAAGGTGATAATAATAGTTAAACATGGCAGTTTGTTCACGTTTGCTGAAAAAATAATGTGCTCCTTTTTTTCCGGCTTCTCCTTTAGTTTTTTGGCGCGTCACTCTCGCGTTTGTCAGTTTCTGACAGGATCAGGTTTCAAAAGCACATCAATAATCAAGCGCACGTTATTATCATCAGCTCAAGAAGTTTGTTATTTCAAATAAAGAAACGCGACAAGCGCAAACAAGAAACCCGATCGCGCTTCAGACTGGCTCGTAAAAAACTACAGGACACAGGGTAAAATCTGCTTCTTTTTTTGGCTTTGTGGCTGTTCATTAAGACGACGACAATGTTCATTTGAGCCCAGATCGAACAGGGCTCGTTGTTATATTGATATATAATCTCTCGGCTGTGTATGAAAACATGGCTTTGAAAACATGAAAACATTGTTGCGTGAGCTCGTGACGTATATCTGTAAACCAATTGCGTTCAGCTGTGCGTCTAGCTCTGCCTTTGGGACCCTTTTGGTACCCTTTCTCGTGTTTGGTACCCTTTAGAAAGTGTGCCGAAAAAGTGGTTCAGTACGCCTTTTGACAGTGAAAACGGCCATAAAAGCATACCGACCCGTACCATACCAGTCAGCGGAAACGAGCCATAAGTAGCACCGAAACATTGCTGGGTTAGAATAAAAACCGCTTGCATCAGAGGCTGAGGACAGGGTTACAATGAAATGAACAGAAACTACTCTTTAGAGCACTATATTTCAAATATCAGCAAAATGTAATGCTGAACAAATGATCGATTACAATCTCTGGCTATTCAAGTTACGACTTGCTGTTTGAACACGTCATTCTCCTTTGTGTTGTCCTTCATTAGAAATTACGGCGATCTGCACGAACATGTTATCATCACTTGTAAACTTCGTAAATCTCATTAAATATGTAAAGATATGAAATGTAAAGATGTAAATATGTTTTTTTTGTTTCTGTACAGCACTACTTCCATTATAGTTAATTATTGTGGTTACTGATTGCACTTAAAATGATATTTGTGTTACGGTTTTTTATTTTTAGGTAATTTTTTGCAATTGATGACTTATCAGTTGGGTTTGTGAGGAAAAAATAACAGTGTTTACATGTTTTTTTAACGTCATGTAATTTATTAAAATAGAAAAAAATAGTACAAGTTGATTTCTATTTTTTTTTCTCAGTTAAATAAAAGAAAAAAAATTATCATTGAGGATTTCTTTAAAGGGCATCTATTATGGGCATCTTTTATGCAAAATCACTTATATAAGTGGTTTAAACAGAGCTGTGTAGGAACAGTCTGCTAATATAACCAACTTCAAATGGTAAAAAATATATTAATTACATTTTTTGTAATCACATTTGATATAAAAACAGTCTGCAGAAACACTTTAATTGACATTCTCCATCTTTGTGTCATTAGAGGGGGAAAGCCCCGCCCATTAGTGATCATCTCTCCCTCATTAGCATAGGATATTAGTCTTGTTTTTGAATCTGCCACTATGCTGACACATTGGCATTTGTAGCTCCGCCCTCTTTTGAAAAGAGCACAATCTCATTTGAATTTAAAGCGACAGTCACCAAAATGACACAATTAGGATCAAAGCCTAAAAGGGGCAGATTCAAACAGTTATAAAACATTATTTTGAGCTAAGACTTAACATACACTCTCTAGGGACATCAGAGAGTTATTTTACATCTCGTAAAAAAAGATAAAAGGGAACCTTTTATGCCCATCTCATTCTCATGAACCCATTCTCATCTTGTGGGCTATGTGTCTCATCACACCCCTAGTGGCTAAAACTGTGTGTAAAGTATCAATTTATTTCCTGTAGCTCCTCAAGGAGACTGCAGCAGAGGCGTTGAGCAGTCTGATGATGGTGCTGAACGCTCTCATCCTCAAGTTATTGAGCTCAGACACACATAAGTCAGTTAAATCAGTACCCGCAGGACAACATGACGAGGACGGCCTCTTTCTGGACACAAACCAAGAACCTGCTGAGAATACTGACAAGCAACAGGTAGCTATGCTTTTTAACCCCTTAAATGGCACCTATTGTGAAAAATCTACTTTTCAAGCTGCTTGGACAGACATTTGTGTAGGTATAGTGTATAGACCGTCATATTGGGGTGATATAAACACACCCAGTCCTTTTTTTCAATTTAACAACATAAAAACGGTGGATCAATTGAAGAGGTTTTGAGACCGACCGCAACTTGACGTAGGAGTGCGGTTTCCCCACGCACCGAATTGATTGAAAGCTGCTTATTAACATGTCTCCGTAGTAACGTGTATAATCAAATCAAAAAGACAGGACGTGCGCAAAGCAACCGGGGATAAAAGGTCTGTTCAGTTCGCTAGGATCATCAATCATCATCAAATGTGATCAAGAATGAGTTTTACAAGTTTAAAATCTTTTAAAACAGTGCATGTTAATGAATTACAGCGATTTACTTCAGCTTTACTTCATCACCACAGTCGCGTGTCAGAACAATTATAAAAGAAGACGCTTCAATCCCGGTTTGTGGACTTTAAAGAGCCCCTATTACACATTGAAAAGGGTCATAATTCGGTTTTATGGGTCTCCAACAACACTGGTATGAATGCAAGGTCAAAAAACACGTTCATGGTCTTATAATATGCATTTATTTTTACCTGATTATCCCAGCGACTCCCATATGAATCGTTCAGCGATTCATTTGTTCCCAAACCCCTGCTTAGCGCGAAGCTAATCTGCGCTAATTGGACCGATGACAGCCAGTTGCCATTGGTCAACAGCTTTCAGCGCGAGACAGTAAATTGCCCAACCCGGTTTATCAAGCCCCCGGGTCGCCAACATTGGTATAGGATCCGATCGCAGCGGACGCCCGAAACACGCTTTAAAGTAAACTTACTAACACCACAGTAAACAGTACCCGGTTCTCAACAGTGTTATTCAGACACCTCAGTGCTGAAAGCAGTGCAGTTAAACACTAGCATATGTATGACACACATTCAGTTTTAATCCACACAGCAGCAAAAGCTGAACTATTCTGAACCTTGACCGCTGCACGTGTGCAGGTTCAGCTAACGTTGGCCATAGCAGCGACAAATGGCAGTGGAACGAGCTCACGAAAGCATTAAATCTGTAAACAAAGCAGCACGCGTCGCGTTTACAACGTTGCATTAGACGCAATATGAGAATATAAAGAGTTAACCTGATACAGTACATGCGGTTACTAGTAACAAAACATGTAGATCATTTCTATTTGCAATCATTGCTGTGGCACCTCGTCCGTGAACTGCTATATATTCTATATGCTATATATTTCTAAACGATCACATCCCCAGCCGGGAGGTTGTAGCATCCTCTGTCCTCTGACAAGCTATCTCTGCGGGCTCCCGCTCTCCATTCGCAAGCCTTTTCAGTGCTGCTCACCAGCCCGAAGCCCAGCGTTCAGCAGCCTGCCGGTGTACCTAATAATTTGTCCTTATTTTGCCTGCACCCCTGGTGTCTTGCCTGTCCATTACAAGATGGAGGCAGAAACTAATGCATGAGCTGTGTAGTGATAGATCACCCATTGTAAGCGTGCAGATTTCTGAACGACTCCTTTCCCCTCACACTTCCGATAATATCCAGGTAAACACAGCGTCTTCATGAGCGTCTTGCTGCTGTGTTAGTGGGTGGGGCCGGAGGTTTGAATTTTGCCTGGTCTGCGCACGCAACCATTATGTTTCGTAACGACGTCACGCCGAAACGTCTGAAGACTCGTTATCAAGACGATTCATTTAACCCACTATGAGTCGACTCTTTTATAGATGAATCAATAGTTTTAAAAACTGTCCACTTTCAGATTTAAGCTTTAGCTGGATATTTCACTTCACTAAGAGCTGTGTTACACACTACATGGAAGGTCATTTTCAAAAACCCATAATAGGGGCTCTTTAAATCAGGTTTATTTTGTACATTAACATAACAGATATCCGTACAGCAGTGGACATTAACCAGTATCCTTTCATTTGCATGCAAAAAGAGTGCAAAGCTAAACGCGTGCTGTGTGTGTGTATGTGTGTGTGTGATCTGTGTGTGTGCGTGAACTTTGTAACGGCATTATGTGTGACTCATCATTGCAACTCCATAACAATTACATCAAATACTCATTGGTAAAGTTCTTACTGTTGCACTTCTCACAAACGTTACGTGAGATCTGCTTCCTTCATGTCTGTCTGTTGTCTGACGCAGCTGAGGGCGGAGATTGAGGCACGCTGACAGGCACATGGGAAAGGTGGGTGGGGAGTACTAGCCCTAAAGGCACAGTACACAAAAAACGCTACCTGATGCTGAAAGCTATAAAATTGAAACTTATGAAAGGTATAATAAATAATCTAATGGGTGTTTTGAGCTTAAACTTTACAGACACATTCTGGAGACACAAAAGATTTATATTAAATTTGGAAAAAGGGGTAACCTAGGTGCCCTTTAATACATTATTAAGATTACCTAGTGAAAACTTACTGTGCATTGCTGTTGCCATGTACTGCAGGGACAGTCCAAATTTTTGTTATCTCGTCCACAACCGGAGCTGTTTTAATTAAAAATAAAAAACATATTGTCCCAGTATTTTCTTAAACTCATAATCATATATGAGGTTTTAATGCACCTTTGACCCATGAGAGAATGCATTTTAGAAATTGGCTCACCATGTCATACTTTGTTAATTCCTTTGTTAACTTTCTTTCAGATTGTACTAGCTGTCCTCAAGTCAGTGTTTAAGCACCCAGCAGTTGAGCAGTGGTTTCTGGCTCTGGAGTTGAGCTCTTTTCCTCCTCACAACCTGAACCCAGTGAGGTTAAAGCAGCTGTGTGTAAGTCTGACTGAGATGACGCTCCTCCTGCTGGAGTCCAGTGCCGACACGCTCCGAGATCTGGCTGCTTTAGGGCTCATCAGCACATACCTGACATCCGCGCAGAGAGCCGTGCTCCGAGAACTACAGGAAATGAAAAGCAAGTATGTGTCACGCAAGTCACAACATGCTAATGTGAGGAAACGTCAAATAAAAATTTCATATACTGTAGATTAAGGGGGAAGTTCACAGCAGAAACAACAATTTGCTGTTAATAGTACTCTTACTAATATTGCACTACAATATAACTGCACTCAAGTATGTATTCACTCCTCAAGCTGGTTTTATACTTTCGCCTGGCCCCGCATTGTGCACCTCCGTTGACTGCGCACGCATCTCGCGAAACGGACGAGGCTTTTATACTTGACGCGTTCGTCATTGCACTATTGCCAACTATTTTCAATGAAAAGGTGCTAAGCGCTCTGCCTGAAAAGTCGCTAGATTACATCATGCGCTAATTAGCATATTAACGACGTCATCACGTTCTACCGTTTGTTTAACAGCCTATGGTAAATAAATGAGGTATTTATATTTGCACTACGCTTTACGTAAGCATATCAATTTAACAAAATGTATTGCTGTTTGAATACAGTATATCATTATAGATGAGTAGTGAATTTGCTGTAATCGCTCAGATGTAATAAACTCAGACGTAAGTTCTAAAACTCTCACTTCAAACATCTCTTATTGTGAACAAGAAAAGAATAAACGGTCAAATTAAATTGTTAAAATAAAGAAGAAGCAGATCAGTTTGACTTTACAAGGGAAATACCTTCACAGTGCTGGTGCTAAATCATTTGCCGTCGGTACGCAGAGAGGTGATCTGCTGTCAGGCTGCAGGTGGGAGAGGCTGCTGTACGAGGACTGGGCCGCCTGTCAGTGCTCTGAGGCGGGGGAGGGGCCGGCGGCATCACCTGCAGCTTGTTGAGAAGAGTAGGAACGGTACAGTAATGGACAAACGACAGTCTATAAAAATCTCCAGTTACACACAAAAAAAGTCGATAGATTTGTCGCTAGTCGCTTTTTAAAAAATTTGTCACTAGTGGGGTCTGAAAAGTCGCTAAATCTAGCAACAAAGTCGCTAAGTTGGCAACACCTGCATAGTTGTGATATTCCTTAAAACGACAGGGGTCGGTCAAAAGAAACTGACCGCAAAGTCAGACAGATAAACAGAAGTAGAATGTTTCCAGAACTACGTCATATCATTAATATCATTCAATATTATTTTTATTGTTTTTATAAATTATTTTATTGATTTATATAGATTTGTATAACCATTCAAGATTTTTTTTATTAAATTTGATGCAGCACTTGCTTTTGTTCATATCTCGGACAGTTTTACCTATTAAAGTTATTAAAATATAAATGACAGCAGAGCATGGGTTGCTCTACAAATATATATTTTTATTATGGCAAGAATAAAAGCAAAAAAAAAAAAAGTACACTTACTAAAAAATACTGATGTTTTTTTTTACATTTAGCCTGCTCCACAATTCACACATTGTCTGGCTAGTTTCTGTTCTATACTTATGTTAAAAAGGCAATAATGGTCCAACAATCCTGACCATTATCACCAATAAAGCCTAGAAAAACAGGGCATCAATATATTGTAAACAGACAGGTTCCAGTATTCCTTTACAGTTATCAAAGAAATTATTTGTTCTTTAATTATAGTTTTGTAGCTATTAAATTGTTTTAAATTAAAAATTGTAGTATATACATCAGTGTAAAACTGATGTATTCATATTCATCGCAAATCAAACACGGCTGTTCGCCCGAGTCACAAAAAATGCCGTGTGCACCGCCAGCCGAAATGATGTAGCGAACTTCCGCTAACACTGCAATGTCCACGATGACCACATTAACACCGCGTCACATTTTCCGCATGCACTAAAGCGAACTAGCGGACGCTTCGAGTATAAACCAGGCTTAATTCACATTGTCAGTGCAGACTTTAATCCTACCATTCTGAAAGTGATTAGTGTAGCCTACATAAACTAAAACAACAGGACAAAATCTTGAATGACCTGAGGACGTGTAATTTAACAGTTTCTTTTCATTTTTTTATGTGAACTATTTCTTTAAGTTGAATGTATTAAGTTATGAGTTGGTAGGAACGTTTTAGACATTAGTAGTAGCTTTTCTGGGTATTTCATATATCGCATTTACTATTTGTAGTTTTTGTTTGGTGCATACTATACAATACAATATTTACTTATAAAGCACATTTAAAAACAACCAAGGTTGACCGAAGTGCTGTACATAGGAGTACTAAAGACAGAGAAGCAGAATATAAAAGAACATTTAACAAATAAAAGCAATAAAACAATAATCAAGGAGTATTTAAAGCGAGAGAAAATAGATAGGTCTTTAAAACAGACTTAAACACAGAAATGGAGAGGGAAAGTCTAATGTGTTCTAGAGTTTAGGACCAGCGACTGCAAACGCTCGATCACCTCATTTCTTTAAGGCGTGTTCTGGGCACAGTGAGTAAATTGAGGTCATAAGATCTCAATGATCGAGAGGGGGTATACGGACAAAGCAAGTCTAAGGTACTGAGGAGCAAGATTTTTGACGGCTTTGTAAACAAATAATAAAAGTTTAAAATAATTCTGTATTTAATGGGTAACCAGTGAAGTGCAGCTAAAATCGGAGTTACAGAGTCATACTTGCGGGTGCCAGAGAGTAGTCTAACAGCCACAGTTTGTACCAGATGCAGATGAGAGAGAGAAGACTGAGACATACCAAAATAGAGAGATTTACAGTAATCTAGACGTGTTGTTAGACTTGGTGCATCACTTAAAAGTTATTTTTGTTCTTCCCTAGTTGTCCCAGAAAGGAATCCCTGTCTGTCCGAGCGCTCCTGGCTCTACAAGAATACATTGAGCCTTCCAGCCTTAAGGAGGTGGTGTCGACCCTGCTGTTGCTTCCTCAGAAGCACCTTTTGGCCCCGGAGAACCAGCTGAGTGTTTATGGCCGTACAGTGCAGAAACTGCTGTCAGACAGCATGAAGCGCTCCTCTGCAGTCAGCAGCAGCTGCATTACTCTGTCTCCAGCACACCTGCAAGGACTGGCTGCTCTCTTCACATCCTGCCAATGTGTGCAGCTCGAGGACTTCCTGCTACAGGTACCAATAGCAGGGCCTCAATATCACGCACGTACAGTTGAAGTCAAAATTATTCACCCTCCTGTGAATTTTTTTTTCTCTTTTCAAATATTTTCTAAATGATGTTTAACAGAGCAAGGAGAATGTCTTGTTTGCTTTATTTCGGCTAGAATAAAAGCATTTTTTTTATCCATTGTATGGTCAATATTATTAGCCCCCTTTTTTCCGCTTGTCTACAGAACAAACCACTGTTATACAATGATTTGCTTAATTACCCTAACTTGCCTAATTAACCTACCCAATAGACTGATTTCACGTGGCCGCCATTTTAAACAGCGAAATCGAGGCTGCGGTGGGAAGAAACCCGGAAGTATTGCCTGAGTCACACAGGAATGTTTTGTACCTGGCTGTATGTCTTATCAGCGAAGAGAAAGTGACACAAATTTATACTTTCATCACTTTCCAAGTGACCCGAAGGTCCGTTCTGAATGAATAGTGAAAAAAAAGGGGATATCGGACCTCATTTTCAGCTAAGTTAAGGGAAATGGCACTATTTAGCTGACGTTTTCTTTCCCAAACACGTTTTAGATGCCATTCATCAAACTTCAGTTAATGAACTGATTCTTTCACTATATTAGACTTGCCAAGATTCAAAATTTCAGTACTGAAATTGGAAAAAAATTTATTATTATATATGTAATATTTCCAGTTAACATTTAAGGCACTGTTGATGGCGTTCATAAACACAGCTGATTTGTCATTGTGTTCACGTGCTCAACAGAAATGACTGTGATTGGCTGTGAAGGTCATCAGTTCACCACACTTCACTGATGTTTACAGAGTGTTACACAGACAAGCAATCCGCTTGGTGAATGGACTGATCTTTACGGCTTTAAAACGCTCCAGTGGTTGTGTATCTGTATTTGCAATCCGTGAAGAGCGGTGAACTGATGACCTTCACGGCCAATTACAGTCATTTCTGTTGAGCACTGGTGAATACTATGGTGAATCAGCTGTTTAAGAACATGCTCAGCTGCGCTTAAATCTTAGCGAAAAATTGACATTTTTAAAACTTCAGTACCGTGACAACACTGTTAAAGACAACACGAGGGTGTGCTACAGATGACTGCATTGTTTATCGCTCACCGGGATACATAGGCTGAAGCAGGGAAGCCCCCACGGTGTTTACCTGGTGCCATGAACTAAAGTCTAGGAGGACACTGAAGCGTATTACTCTTAAAGAGATTGTGATGTTGTTTGATGCCTAATATGCTTTAAATTGTTTAATTAAACTGAGCTGAATAATATTAAAGTGATGTTTACACCATTTCTGCATTTTGAAATCGCGGCAACAGCTGGAGGTTTGTAGTACCCAGCATGTTGCTGCAATGTTTACAGTGCTGATCCTATACTTCCGGGTTTCTTCCTACCACAGCCTCGCTTTTGTGTTTTAAAATGGCTGCCGCGTGAAATAAGCATATTATTACTATGATTTCTGAGCGATCTGTTCCAGCAACGCTCTGGGTTGGCTGTCTCTGGCTCTAAATTTATATTTTGAACATTGAAAATAGTGGTTATGATTTTTTGTCTAATTTTGATCTTCACTGTATATAGGACTTATGTAGTCAATTTCAGGAGCGATTTGTTTTCCAAAAAGTTTACTTGGGCAATAGTCCTGAAGTCCTGAAACTAACTTTACTTTTTGACCTTATTTTTCTTGGAATTGTCTGTTTGGTCTTTTCCTCAAAAGCAATAATGTGCATCACTGTTTGTTCTGATGTTTTTAGTAAACCTATTTCTCTATAGGTGCTGTCCCGGGAGCCAGGCACAGCTAAACTCATTCAGACAGACATTCTCCTTCACTGCATCCAGAGAGAAAGCCCTTCAGCCCAGGACATTGGAGTTGTTCTTCTGGAAAACTGCTCCACACATGTCCTTCGTTTTGAGCTCTGGTGCCTGGATCCATCCAACCAAAATCAGATCAGCGTCCAAAACAGCAGCTTTCTGTTTTTACTCAGCAGCTATTTGAAGAGAGCCACCGCTGATGATCCCACTCGCCCTAAAGACAGTCAGTAGTGCTGCTTTCTTAGTGATCACTTAAATAATGTAGTTCAAGTTGAGTTGTCATGTTTACATTGTGGCTCCTTGGGTTTTATTCTTGTCGTCGACAGTTCAAAAATCTGTCCTGAAGGCCCTGAAGAAAGCTTTAATGGCTGAGCTGTGGCACACTGTACAGCAAGGAGAAGCTGGTGTGAGGACTGCTCTGCATGTGGAGGTTCTGTCCAGCCTCATTCGATTGGCTGCTGTAAACTCTGACCTCATCCAGCTTATAAAAGATCTGCCTGTCATCCTGCAGAAACCAGACACTTATGAAAGGTAAACTTGGGCTACTTTTACACAACAAAAATGCAGCCAAAAACTGTTTTTTTCTTTGGATTTTAAAAACGTTTTCAGAACAATCTGCATTTACACATCTGTGAAAACGCCTAAAACTGTTTTTCAACCACGTTCCTGGAGGACCACCAGCTCTGCACATTTTCTATGTCTCCTTAACCAAACACACCTGATTCAGATCATCAGCTCATTAGCAGAGACTGAAAGACTTGTAATGGGTTGGACAGCCAAAGGAGACATCCAAAACATGCAGTGTTGGTGGTTCTCCAGGAACATGGTTGAGAAACACTAGCCTAAAACATCAGTATTTGTAAACAGTAATAGTAAGTACATTTTTATTTGTGGGTGAACTATCCCCTTAAATACGTCTATTTACGTCTAAATATTTTGACATTTAGTTTTTCTGTAGTTTTTGAATGATAACTTGATCCAAAAGATGCTTGTTCATGTTGTTTCAGATGGAAGCTGGCTGACTCCATCAGTGAAAAGCTGTGTGAGGGTTCAGAGGAACTGGATCAGTGGAGGAAATCTCTGCTGTCGGCTGCTCTCGTCTGGCTCACTGCTGTTTATAAAAAACTGAAAGAGCCACAATCCAATCATGAAGAGTCCATGCTGACTAGACTCCGCTCACTGCTGCTGGGTCAGGTATTGTCATACTTGTTCTACACAGAGAAATGTCTGGTTGTAAACAGTACTTTTATATACTTTAGTTAATTTGAAACTTGTTTTTGTTGTAAAATCCAAATCAATTACTTGCATTATTACAGCATTAGTTTGCCTTACAGACTTTTTCAGTCTGATGAACAGTTAGAAATGGTAAAAGAAAAAAAAAGGTGATTCCAGCAGCAAGGGGCGTACACTGCAAAAAAATGCTTTTCTTTCTTAGATTTTTCGTCTTGTTTCTAGTCCAAATATCTAAAAATTCTTAAATCAAGAAGCATTTTCTAGACAAGCAAAACCTATTGTCTTGTTTCCAGAAATAATATGCCAATATTAACAGTCAAACTCTGCGGACCCGGTGGCGGGTCCAGTGACGTCATCGACTTCCCTTTTAATTTTTAAAGGCAGCGGGTTGCGCAACACCCCGGAAGTGGCTCTGTTTGAGAGTGTAAAAGCTATATTTTATGCACATATGCATCACTTCGGTTTTTATTTTACTGTACAAAAGTTATTTACACTTAAATACACAGTATACTGGATACCCGAGCTGGGTATTGAACATTGGTTTATTTTCATATCTTATAGTCATTGACTCATTTTAATGTAATGTTATGATGCCTAAAATGCAAAGGAGATAAAATAAGTAATGTAAACTCATGTTCCTATAGTTATTATCATGTAAAACTAAGCAGAAGCAAATATGTACTATTTAATATGAAAGATTAAAAAGTAATTTTCCCCAGTATTCACTTGAATTGCAATAGCTTGGCCATTTCACATGATAGAGATAAAATTATTTTTCCTAGTGTTTGCTGCTCTCTGCTGGTTTAAAGCAGAACTGTCTGGAAAAGCTAAAATCTCTAAACAGATAAACTACACCCTTTCAAAAAACATTTTAGAAAAAAAATAAAAATCGCCCAATGTTGAAGTGGTTCATAATAAAATAGAAAAAATATTAAAATATTATTTATTACTTTAAGCAGTTTCTTATGTAAATTCAAAGGGTTTTCTATTCAATTACACTGGAATTTTTCATTTATAGTTATGCATTTGGATATGTAAAATACATAAAAAAATGGTATAGCACCTCTCATCAGTTGGAATACTATAACTTTTGCATAGATTATGGTAGAGACATTTTTCTTTTTTCCTCTGATTACACACATGTGCAGGAACCATCAAAACTATTTACAGCAACAGAGACCACACAGAACCTAAAAGGTACACTTTCAAATTTGAGTTTATAAAAAAAATATGAAAAGCGCCTCTTTTTTTAGGTGTTTATCATAACACAGACAACATCTACAGTTATTTTAAATACTTTCAATAGTGTTTTATGAAAAT
>CAIGQZ010000692.1:6036138-6046441 GCA_903798205.1 Danio tinwini
TCTATTAATACTTCTGAAGCAGCAGACACCATTATCCCACTTGTTTGCACTTTCCTGTTTGTTTGTTTTTTATTGTGGGTGTTCTGCATAGTTCAGTTGAGCAGTTCTGATTAGGCTGAACGAAAATGTGCTCACTCAATTGGCTAGTAAGGGCCCATTTCCCAGATCATTTGAGAAGTGTGAGTTCTCTGAATCAGGCTCAGGCGCAGTTTAGTTGGCCGGCCCTGGCCCGGTTGGAAGAGGTGTGCCAGAGCGTGGTTCACTTATGCTTTGGCATGGTACGCTTGTAGTGTGAGTGCAAAGTGTGACTGAGCCCGAAACTGAAGACGAGATGTGACTTTTAAGGGTGACTTTTTTCATATGTATTTATTAATAATTCGTACTGTTCAATGAACGCAAACTGTCGTAGATTATTAAAGACACAAACCTCTCACTGCATGACAGCTGCACCTATAGCAAACCTCCTAATAGACTTTGATTGTTTTTGAGCGTCAATTTGCTAATCTGTTTGGCCACATATTTGACTGCATGTCACTGCATCTCAAACGACTAAAACGATATAACTAAAGAAATCTCCACTGTGCTAAGCGAGAGCGCTTCTTACTGAACAGCACATCATCAATGACGTAACAGTGCTCAGGCTCGAATGCAATGTGAGTGCGGGCCGTCGGAGGAAACAGGAAGGGGGGGGGTCTGTTCAAGGCAACTGTACATAGTGTGAGTACGCCCTAAAACTGTCATAAACAGACGGCAGTCACACATTTGCTCTGGGTGGGGGAAGTTAAAGGGCTCCTATGGTAAAAAATCTACTTTTCAAGCTGTTTGGACAGACATATGTGTAGGTATAGTGTATAGACCGTCATATTGGGGTGATATAAACACACTCAGTCCTTTTTTTTCAATTTAACAACATAAAAACGGTGGACCAATTAGAGTGGTTTTGAGATCGACCGCAACTTGACGTAGGAGTGCGGTCCCCCCACCCACCAATATTGATTGACGTGTGCATTACCATCTCCTCAATATGTTGTTTCACGTCCGCCATTTTCAGCATGTGAGTCAAAGCGATGTCACCAAAGAAACACCCTTGCTCTATTTTTAGATGTAAGGCTCACTGGGCTCAACATTCACCACGTTATTGCTCTCCTCCGCGCCAGTGTTTGTGAGTTTTGGTGGGTTTGCATACATGTGTACTTTTCATTGTGTCTTCCTTAAACTTCAGCGGTTTGCGTTTCCCGCGGTCACAGAAGCTTACTGTCATCTTAACTAGGTGCAGCTGGAAAGTGCGAGCGCGTTGCCTCATGTGCGCGTTGTCGCAGATGAAAGTGACGACCGCGGGGTTTGCTCACTATTCTGCCGCCTAGGTCGCCTCTATGGACGCGCTGGCCCTGCTCAGGACACTGTTCATATTTCTGCCGTGTCACAGAGCGTTATCTGAATAGTTTCATTTTTAATAACATGCGAATGTGCGCGTCTGGTGTGCTGCGTCGTGGCTCTGAGCGATTAATTGCACACCCCTAATAGGGAGAGACGGTACATCATATAAAATAATAATTCCTTACATTTATATAGCACTTTTCTGGGCACTCAAAGCATTTTACACATTGGGGGGGAATCTCCTCATCCACCACCAGTGTGCAGCATCCACCTAGATGACGCGACGGCAGCCATTTTGCGCCAGTCCGCACACCACACACCAGCTGATTGGTGGAGAGGAGACAGAGTGATGAAGCCAATTATAATATGGGGAGGGTTAGTAGGCCATGATGGACAGAGGCCAGTGGGCAGATTTTTGGCCAGGATGCCGGGGTTAAACCCCTACTCTTTTTCGAAGGACATCCTGGGATTTTTAATGACCACAGAGAGTCAAGACCTCGGTTTAATGTCTCATCCGAAAGACGGCGCTCACTGAGCAGTATTGAGTCCCTATCACTATACTAAGGCATTAGGACCCACACAGACTGCAGGTTGGGCGCCCCCTGCTGGCCTCACTAACACCACTTCCGGCAGCAACCTAGCTTTTCCATGTGGTCTCCCATCCAGGTACTGACCGGGCGCACATCAGAGAACCGGGGTTATGCATGTAACCTAAACTTGGGATGTATTGGTTTGTCAAGTTACAAGTTGTCATTACAAAGAAATCCCATAACATTTCATAACATGCTTAAAATCTCATTCATTTTCATGATGTGCAATATCATGATTTATGGTTATAAAGGTTTCTTATGTCTTATGAACACCTCATCAAGTGTTACCAAATGTTTTGACCAAAAAGTGTTTATCTTTATATTCTTGTGTGAACACAGAGCATTGATACACACTGAAGCCCATTTTCTTTTTTAATTAACCATTGTTTATAGATTTATCAGAAAGCTGTGCTGTTAGCCACAATATAGTAACATAAAATGGCACACTGTTGTCATGTTGGGATTATTGCAGATCTTTCCAGAAAACATCACTGCATCAGTGTGGAACGCCTTTGTCAAGTCCGGGCTTAAGTAAGTGATTTTTATATAAATAAACACATTTTGATTGGATAAAACGTACTACCCTGCCTTATTAGTGCGCAGTCTGCATCATTACAAACTTTATTCTCAGGTATCGATACCATGATTGTAACTTTTTGGAGACGTTAAGCACTCTGGTGGAGGTCATATATGGCACACCAGAAAGCCTTAAAGAAATGCTGCCAGTGGCTACCATTCACATGATGACCACCACACACTCTCTGTTCTTGCCCACAATGCTGGCCACACAGATTGATCCAGAGAGTCTATCTAAAGGTAACAAAGTAGAGACCAACAAATTTGCCAGATAGCTGATCTGCTGCAAACTTAGTTTTTGTCTCCCAAATTGCTTGGAAAATAATTGTTTGCTTTTTATTTTTCTGCATTTGTGTTTGCTAGCTTGTGGTGTTTATTGGCTGCCTGCCATCAATGTCTTCTTTGACCCTTAAAAACTAGTTGTAGCTGAGGCCTGAACCTGTTTCATTTGTGTTGTCGAAAATATGCAGTTTTCTTCACAGCTAAACCAAATCCATTTCTTTATTAATGAATTCTTTTCCAGAGTCATTGGTGTCTCTTTTGCTTACGCTGGTGAGAAAAAGTCCAGAAGTGTGTAACGTCAATCATTTCCTTGTGCTTCTCGGCGCATATGAAGCTTCTCTGAGCTCCACTGGTGAATATGCCTCACGTCATACAAGCGATTTGATTATTAGCATTATTGCACCTTTACATCATGACTAAAATGTTTTGGTTTTCGCAGATCAGAAGCTTCTGCTTGTCCTCCAGGAATATGAGAAGAACAACATTAGTCTTGCAGAATTTCAGTACGTTTCAGATCAGGCATGATTCCCACAGATAGAAAGAGGCTGTTCATTTTAAACATTATGCATGTGTATTTGTTGACAGGTTTGTGTTGTGGGGTCCCGCTGCGGTGGAGCATCATAAAACCCGCAAGAGCCTGGGACCATCACTGTGGCAGAAGCCCACTTCAGAGCATCTGCTGTCTCTGCTCTCTGCTGACAGGATGTTAAACACTGTCACACATTTCCCACAGCGCCGATACATCATCCCTCAGGTAGCTACACTTACCTAAGCCTGTTCCTGGAGGCACATTAACAGTGCATCCCAAATCATGTACTTCCCTAATTCCTACTATATTTGAAAAACAGAACGAAAGCTATGTTGTAAGACAAATTAAAAAAAATAGTAGATGTGAAATACCTGGATAGCGAATTACCTTTGCTGATATATGTGTGTATTCAATACACACTTACTATCTGTTTTAGTCATACCTGCTAATCCCGGGAGTCTCCCGTATTTCAGACCCACCTCCCGGTTTGACATTTCTCCCGGAAAACTCCCGGAATTTCAACCCCTTCCCTTGGTCCTTAGGTGATTGGTACAATCTGTAACACCCCATTCACACGGGGCTTTGGCGTCAATGCTTGACAAAGGGCGTTTCTGAAGTTGGGGCTGACGCGATCGTCATAGCAGCGCCAGCTAATGAAATTAGTCAGCAATCGGCTACTGTCTGAACTGGTGTATTTGCATACAGCGATCTGATTGGCTGGCGCTTCCGTCGGCACTCTGTTGAGAAAGTCCCAACATTGGTCCCAACTTCTGCAGGGTAAAGTCTACATTGGATATGCGGCAGGCCGGAAGTGCGATATGCACAATAATATAGCGTCATTTTTTTATGACACTGTATAACAATAATTTAGATTTTTACAGTACTGTGACGGTTGGGTTTAGGGTTGGGGTGGGGGTAGACTTTAATAAAATACAATAAATCGGAAATTTCATAAACAACATAAATAATTGTGATCAACGCCACTGGAGCGGGGCCGACGGATCCACAATGCAGTTCAGCAATGCCTGACGTCACCCATTCAAAGTGAATGGGAAGCTTTGAAGCCGACGCTCCCTGTAAATGGGGCGTAACACCCCCGCATCGCCGACAGACCAGGCACCCCGTCCGGTCGCTCTTCTTACCTAATATCCAGGATTTTCAGAGACAAATGTTGGCAGGTATGGTTTTAGTATGCCCCAAATTTTTGTATATAAAATGTTTCAGCATACCAAAAAGGTTTTAGTATGGTTTGTGTTTATGCAAGTGAGACAAGTGTGGTGCTAATCGACAAGAGAAGGCACCAGTAACGCTCCATACACCATACTAATTAAGTAATATAACTGTTTATTGCTGGTACACACAGCTGATATCGATTATCACAATAATATTTAATAATCATGAATCATACTCATGAACATCATTAATCGAAATACAACAAAATTGCATAAAAGGCTTATAATGCGAAATAAAGATGAGATTACATGAATAAAAGACAGATAATGAAACCCCAAGCAATTTGATTTGAAGTATATACAACCTCAGAGACGTGCCATCATTTTCCTCTTCAAAGACTGGGGAGCCCGTTGCAGTCACATTGGAAAACCAACATGTGTGTCCGAGAATGCCGGGCGATGCGCGCTTATCCCACAGCTGAGCTTCCGATGTTTCAGCAAGAAACCCTCACCCAAAAATTTGGGTGCTTGCCAAAGGTTGGCCTATTAGGTAAGACAGAAGAGTTGATCAGGCCCACCTTCTCTCTCAGCTAGGTGCACATTATTTCTGATTGCAAAGTACAAATTTGAGGTTTGTAGTGTCAGCATGATTATCTAGAGTCAATATTCTACCTCCTAAAATTTGGGGATAGTTAACCTTAATGTCAAGAGACCCTTCTCTGGTCATTTGGTCATGCTTGAGGGTCAATATTTTACCTCCTGATATTTGGAGAAAGGTATAAAGTTAACCTTAAGGTCATGAGACATTTCTCTGTTCATTTGGTTGTTTGTTGAGCGCAATGAGAAAATCTAAAAAATAACCCATTTCTTACACTAATGAGGCAAGAGGAGAGGATTTATAAATAGAACTTGTGCTAGTATGTCATGTAAAAATGACAAAATGGCAGATGTAGTATGTCCCAATTCCCTTTATGCCACATAAATTCATACTATATAGTAATGTTGTCAAAACTGTATTGAAATATCGATAAGTATCCATACTGGAATGCTTAAAATTATATGATCTTTCTTTTGGTTAGTATCGATGTCGGCTTTGTTCTCTCACATTCTTTTACCACCAGCAGCAGTTTACACAGTATAAAAAAAGTTTTTTTTATTTTATTTTATTTTTTTTTTTCAAAGTTGGACATTTCAGCATCGTGACAACATTACTATACAGTATAACAGCGGTGAAAGTGAATTAGATTTCCAATTATACCCGTCTTGCATATCTAACCCTCTCTGTATCTGTCTCTTTTTTTCTTCTTTTTTTTTCTCGCAGAGTAACAGAGGAAAAAAGCATAAAGGGCACTTATCTTCATTGTCGAATTAGAAAAAAAAATCGAATGACTTGTTTACTTTTTAAAGCCTATAACTCTCATTTACCACATGTTATTTTTTCACAGGTGAATAAATCCATGATCTACACTCAGGAAGGCAAGCGTTCAGTAGATCTGTCATCTCTGTATGATCCCTGCTTCCTCCTGCCACTCTTTAGCTTCATCCTTCGGCCAGGTAACTTGACATGAAAAGGCAATGTTGTGCTCCGTTTACTGGCAGGGATCATACAATCATGGAAAACCTGGAAAAATCATGGAATTTTGACAGGGCATTTTCCAGGCCTGGAAAAGTTTTGGAAAAACAGAAAAACCCACAAAGTTTTGGAAAAGTCATGGAAATTAGTTTAACAAATATCTACATACTTGAATTAGGGCTGCGCAGTATTGGAAAACTCTGACATTACCATATTTTGTATTTCTGTGATTATACAGGGAGTGCAGAATTATTAGGCAAATGAGTATTTTGACCACATCATCCTCTTTATGCATGTTGTCTTACTCCAAGCTGTATAGGCTCAAGCCTACTACCAATTAAGCATATTAGGTGATGTGCATCTCTGTAATGAGAAGGGGTGTGGTCTAATGACATCAACACCCTAAATCAGGTGTGCATAATTATTAGGCAACTTCCTTTCCTTTGGCAAAATGGGTTAAAAGAAGGACTTGACAGGCTCCGAAAGGTCAAAAATAGTGACATATCTTGCAGAGGGATGCAGCACTCTTAAAATTGGCAAGCTTCTAAAGCGTGATCATCAAACAATCAAGCGTTTCATTCAAAATAGTCAACAGGGTCGCAAGAAGCGTGTGGAAAAACCAAGCGCAAAATAACTGCCCATGAACTGAGAAAAGTCAAGCGTGCAGCTGTCAAGATGCCACTTGCCACCAGTTTTGCCATATTTCAGAGCTGCAACATCACTGGAATGCCCAAAAGCACAAGGTGTGCAATACTCGGAGACATGGCCAAGGTAAGAAAGGCTGAAAAACGACCACCACTGAACAAGACATACAAGCTGAAACTTCAAAACTGGGCAGAGAAATATCTCAAGACTGATTTTCCTAAGGTTTTATGGACTGATGAAATGAGAGTGAGTCTTGATGGGTCAGATGGATGGGCCCGTGGCTGGATCGGTAAAAGGCAGAGAGCTCCAGTCCAACTCAGACGCCAGCAAGGTGGAGGTGGAGTACTGGTTTGGGCTGGTATCATCAAAGATGAGCTTGTGGAGCCTTTTAGGGTTGAGGATGGAGTCAAGCTCAACTCCTAGTCCTACAGCCAGTTTCTGGAAGACACCTTCAAGCAGTGGTACACAAAGAAGTCTGCATCCTTCAAGAAAAACATGATTTTTATGCAGGACAATGCTCCATCACACGCGTCCAAGTACTCCACAGCGTGGCTGGCAAGAAAGGGTCTAAAAGAAGAAAAACTAATGACATGGCTTCCTTGTTCACCTGATCTGAACCCCATAGAAAACCTGTGGTCCATCATCAAATGTGAGATTTACAAGGAGGGGAAACAGTACACCTCTCTGAACAGTGTCTGGGAGGCTGTGGTTGCTGCTGCACGCAATGTTGATGGTGAACAGATCAAAACACTGACAGAATCCATGGATGGCAGGCTTTTGAGTGTCCTTGCAAAGAAAGGTGGCTATATTGGTCACTGATTTGTTTTTGTTTTGTTTTTGATTGTCAGAAATGTATATTTGTGAATGTTGAGATGTTATATTGGTTTCACTGGTGAAAATAAATAATTGAAATGGGTATATATTAGTTTTTTGTTAAGTTGCCTAATAATTATGCACAGTAATAGTCTCCTGCACACACAGATATCCTCCTAAAATAGCTAAAACTAAAAACAAACTAAAAACTACTTCCACCAATATTCAGCTTTGATATTAATGAGTTTTTTGGGTTCATTGAGAACATGGTTAATCCTCAAAAATACAACTTGCCTAATAATTCTGCACTCACTGTATATTTCATAGCGCACAGTATATTGTTGAAACACAAAATATTATTGTGCAGCCAGAGCTTAGAGTCAGTTTTTTGTGAATGAGGCAAAGTGTTGTACTACTTCCATAAATGTTAAGCTTTGATTTTTTTGGGGTCATTGAGAACATGGTTGTTGTTCAACAATTAAATAATCCTCAAAAAATACAACTTCCTAATAATTCTGCACTCCCTGTATATTGCTATGTGAATACAATTTCACCACATGATTTAACAGGTTTATTTGGATTGGATTAATCTTGAATAATATATAACAAATAAAATACAAGCATAGAGAAATAAAATAGATTAAAGATGAAAACAAAAAGTGAATTATAGTTTTCAGGTATTCATTATTCTGGTACAGATATTGAATAATCAACACTGCATAGTCTTCATTGTATATTATTTATTCTTTATTAAAGTTACAAAAAAATGTCTTGTGGCCGGATGTTTTAAACTCTGAAATATTGAAATGTTCACACAGTCACAGGCCTTAAAGGAACAGTTCACTCAAAGATTAAAATGTACTCAATATTTACTCACACTTCACTTGTTTCAATAGTATAGGAGTTTTAAATTGTCTTCTTTTTGTGTTTTATTTAAAATAAAGAATGTTTGAAACAAGTCAAGGGTGTAATGAAAATGATAAGTAATTTTGGGGGGAACTATCTCTTTAAAAATGCATGCAGATGATAAACTTTTAATCCATTATAATTAAACTCTATATTAAACTATAATCCCAATTTAACATTCCATATCCTGCGATGTGACTATTGCAGATGCACACATTGCGATATCGATGCTGAATTGATATATTGTGCAGCCCTAACTTGAATATAGGTTGGTTGTCTTTACTTCTTTTCTGTTTTTGGCCAAAAACTTGCTTTCACATTATTAGTGCTGTGTAAGCATAATCAAAATCTACTTTACATAGATATAAAAACAAATTTAAACAAAATAGATTGTTGTGTGTTCTATGGTTCGCTGTAATAAATTTGAACATGCATTGTTTTTCTTATTATTTACCATGTAAACATAGACATTACATGAATCAATAGGTCATGAAAATGTACTTGAGAATTCTGGAAAAGTCTTGGAAAAGTGATGGAATTTTAGTAGTAAACATGTGTATGAACTCTGACTGGACTTGATTGAAGTTTAATTGCTTGCATTATTTCATCATAAGCAAGCTGCCTGTGAACTGCTTCGCTAAAACCATTTTGGGTTTTGTCTGTAAAGCTGTGTGCTGTTCTCTTTTTCTGTCTTATCAGAGTGTGCTGTGGACTGTCTGAAGTTTGTGTCCTGTCAGGCTTTGGGCGTCACAATGGCAGCTCTCAGCAGTTACGACTCTAAAGTGAGGGCCGCGGCTTATCAAGTACTGGGATCCTTTTATCAGCACCTAGAAGGCGCTCGATTCAAAGAGAAGAGACAGGTAGAGAAATATTGCGGTTTATCAGTGTGAAATAACTGTACTTCTGAACAAAATATGTGAAATAGCTGACATTTCTGCACTTTTTTTATTTTGTTTTGTGCCATTTCAAACTTTTCTGTGTAATTGTGTAATAAAAAACATTAAAATATTTCTAAAATGTGTTATATATATAATGTGAAATATTTCTAAAATGTGTTATATATAATGTGAATGACCAAATGTGTGAATGACCAAACAGTCTTATCAATACTAATCTTTTTGTAAAGATGTTTGAAGTGATTTATATTTATTTATGTTATATACATTCCAGATGCTGTACTTGCTGGACACGGTTAAGAACGGGATCCAAAAGCAAAACCTCCGGGTACCTTTTGTGCATGTGTCCTACATTGCCAAAGTTGCCCAGCAAATCTTGAGACCAGGTAAGTTTATGGAGCACTCACTCGACGTTGACATCATAATAAGGGATATCAATTTGGTTTAACATTTACCCTTCTTCCTCACTGCAGAGGAGCACATGTACATGGTGGTGAGCAGGTTTCTTTTGGGAACACAGTTTCTGGACCTCAAGAGAGTTCCTGATTTCTTCAAACTTTTCTACAGCTTTGAACTGGAGGTGACAAAAACATCAGACATCATGTTATCTGCTGAGTGCCGTTATAACAGTGTACTATACAAAACATTGGGTCTCATTCGCTAAACATTTATATCCATCAATTTTTGCTGATATTTTCATGAACAAGACGAGATTTATCAAAAACTTTCCTACTAAAATTTGTTCTTAAGCTTACACCACGCAAACAAAATGATCATGTATGTTATAGTATGTTATAGAAGATTGTTATCACAGAATAAAGCCAAACAAGCCTAAAGGTAGCCCGATGCGAAGCAAATATGTAAATATTTTAACTTTTTTGAACTTAGTTTTATTAGAGAATACAACATTGCATGGAGTACAATACAGTGTAACAGTTTTTTGC
>CAIGQZ010000692.1:6046841-6064543 GCA_903798205.1 Danio tinwini
ATATATGTATATGTAGTGTGTGTGTGTTTGCATGTTTAATTATGCAAATGACTAAACTATATATTATGCGAATACATGATAAATATTGACTATAATGACTATATAATATGCAAATGACTAACCTTGTGCTTGACAAGACTGCAAATTCACCAACAGATGAATGAGTTTAAGAACAAGCTCATGTGTGTATGCATGCGTTGTAAATTAGACAGAACTTTCATATAAACACGAAAAACTTACAAAATCATTATTGAATGAGACCCAGTGACATTTGTGTAATCTGCTAATGTTTTACCTGCTGAAGACTGAACATGTGTTTACTGGTTTCTCTGTCCAGAACAAACTGGAGCGCGAGTGGATATTGAGCGTGCTGGAGGAGGGTGTTTGGGATCAGAGTTGCTATGAGCTCTGTGAAATGCAACGCATCTATCAAACCCTGCTGGCCTTTGCGAGCACATCACTCTGTGACCAGACCACTCAGGTGGGTTTAGGACATCTGACCCAAATGTGTTTCTTACAACCCCAAATCAGAAAAAGTTGGGACAGTATGAAAAATGCAAAAAAAGAAAAAAAAAGTACTTGTATTTCATTGCAGACAATACAACAGCACATTATTTAATGTGTTCCTTTTATTTTTTAAATAAACACGTATTCCAATTTTGGTTCTTAACACTTTTCTAAAAAAAAAATAGAACAGGATTTACCACTTAGTAATGCTGTCATTCCTTTTCACAACACTTTTAAGGACATTTTACCGACTGAAGACACCAATTGATAAAGTGTTTCAGGTGTAATTTTGTCCCATTGTTCCTGCAAACAAGTCTTAAGGTGTGCAACAGTACGGGGTCATCGTTGTCAATTTTTGCACTTTAAAATGCGCCACACATTCTTTATTGGAGAAATGGACACGTCAATTTCTCCCAAACAATATATCTGACCACAGTACACGTTTTCACAGTGTGACGGTCCATCCCAGATGTCTCTGAGAGACATCTGGGAGGTTGACAGCACAGAAGTTGACAGCACTTCTGGACACTGTTAACATAGGGCTTTCTTTTGGCACAGTGCAGTTTTAACTGGCATTTGTGGATGTAAATACGTATTGTGGTACTTGACAAAGGTTTGCCAAAGTAGTCCTTAGCACACGAATGATGATTCTTGATGCAGTCCCACCTGAGGGATCGAAGATCACAATAGTTCAACAGCTTGTGCCATGCTTTACGCACTGAAATTCTTCCAGATTCCTTCAATCTTTTAAGTATGTTATGCACAGTTGAAGGTGACGTATTCAAGTGTCTTCCAATCTTTCTTTGAGGAACATTGTTTTTAAACATTTTAATGATTTTCTCACGTATTTGTTTGCAAACTGGCAATCCTCGGCCCATCTTTGCTCCTAAAGGACTAGACCTTTATTGGATGCTGCTTTTGTACAAAATCATGATTACAATCACCTGTTGACATCACCTGTTTCAAATCACATCATTATTTAACCAATTTACCTGATTGGTAGCTCTAAATTGCTCCTGTCTCAACCCTTTTTGGAATGTGTTGCAGGTCTGAATGACAGGAAAGGACGTATATTTACAAATGAATTGAAGTTGACCAGACAAAACATGAAATATTTAGTGTTCATGTTGTCTGCAATGAAATACAAGTCATCGTAAATTTGGAAATCACAACTTTTTTTATTTGCATTTTCCATACTGTCCCAACTTTGGGGATTTTAGGGTTGTAAAATGTGGTGCTAGTTGAACAAAAAAAGTAGGTCAAACTAAGCTCTAATGTGCATCAGATGGCCTTGTTGGTGTAAATATTATTGTCCCAAAAAAGGTTTATAGAAAGTAGAATATGAAATGATCGCTCTACTTTTTTTTTGGAAAATAGCCTAATTTTACAACTCCTAGAGTTAAGCAGTTGAGTATTACCATTTTTTTTATTCGTTTAGCTAATTTCCAGGTCTGGTGGGCTCACTTTTAGCTTAGCATAGACGATTGAATTAGACTAGATCATTAGCATCTCTCTCAAAAATGAGTTTCGTTAGTTTTCGTATTTAAATCTTGACTCTGCCATAGATGCATCATGTACTAAGACTGAAGGAAAATTAAACGTTGCTCATCAAATTGTTAATAAATAAGGAAATTAAGTAATATAAATTAGAAATGTAAAGAAATAAACTAAGATGAATTATTGATTGTTTAAAATAAGCATTTAAAATTTAGCCCGTTCACCTAAAGCAGAAAATTCTTTTTATTTTATATAATTTATCATATTATATCATTTAATTGTTTCACATTTATGTTTTTTTTTTTTTATCCGTTAAACACAATACAATATATGGTTAAACAGAGGTAAATGTTAAGAAATGTCAGATAGGAAATGCATGTAAAAAAAATAATTAGTAAATCTCTAAAAACTAAAATATAAAGTTGAGTTATGCTAAAATGTTCAGGAGGAATTTAAGCTATGACTGTTCACATTGTGCACTTAAGTGCCCAAATCCAATTTTTTTTTCCAGATCAAATGTTTTTGCATAGCTGTTCACATTATTTTTAATAGCCGCGTTTTCACTTTCGCGTCTAAAGGGAGCGAGCCAGCCAGGGCCAGCCGCGTTTTCATAGTCATTTTTCAGGGCCTGATCGGGCCAAAGCAAGGCTTTCTCTGGGCCAGCGGACGGCCTTTATTGGCCCGCTTAATTCCCTGGGCCAAAGAGGACCAGCTGGGGCTTCAGGACGGAGTGAAAGCCGAGGCGGAGTTTGCAAGATGGTGTGCCGCTGTGATTACACTACACTATTTTCCCATTGCGCACGAGTACATGTGCAAAAAAATAAATAAATAAGGAAAAGAAAAAACATAGCTACTGGTCAGTTTAGGATATTCCATAAAACACCTTAAAGACTACAGTATAGGGGTATTTTGCTTAAGATCGCCCTTATGTTTCTTCTTTCTTAAATTTAAGGCTGTTGCCTAAAATAATAATTAAAGTGGTTTGAATTTAATACGGGATATTTCTTTACTGCATCCTTATTGATGTTTCAATAACGCATAATAATCTTAGTTTGCACCATATTAAAGACACAGCAACCAGTAACTTTCAGTCGTCGAGCATTTTTGTCAAGTTTAAAAGGTGTGTTTGTGCATGAAACATGCGCGTTTAGATGCGTGTGTGTGAGAGAAAAAAAAAAACGTCAGAAAGAGTGCACACTTCACAGCTTCGTCTTCTCCGGCTTCTTTCTATTTCTTTTGGAGATGATACAAAATATGAATACAACAGAAAGACTTTTGTAGTGTCATAGATCTAGATAAAATATGCTATAAGCTACTGAAATCATTAAAAGAATTAGAAATATCAGATATAATAAAAACTAATTAAATAAATAAAACAAAAGCTATAACAATTTAGGTATATACAATACAAATAAATTAAACCGTTTCAAGCCATTTTGACCTTTCATTTTACAAATCTAAAAAAAAAAGATTATAGATCTTTTCTAAAAACAATTAACAACAGCGGAGTTATTATTTATAACAGCGGAGAAAATATTATTTATAAAATATTTGGATATGACGATATTAATCAAATCGTGCAAACAGAGCATTTTTGGGTAAGTGGAACCATCAGAAACTTCCTTTCAATTTCTTTCTGTCATCCAGTCCTGCGCTGCTTTATAAACAGATTGGGAAAAACTGCACGTAAAAAATGTGTTCTGTGTCCTCAAACAAGTGTTTGTTTTTATATAACGAGGTAAAATTTAAAAATGAGCTTTATCAGAAGGATATTTAATAATTTAAATCATAATTATGCTTTGGAGAGTATTAGTCTAGATATGCCGTTCTGAAATATTCAAATGTAGAGGCTGCATTTCTTTGCTTAAAACTGATGGAGATTTTGGAAAGCTGCTGTACGCGAGCGCAATGATATAGGCTAGCTTATATTTTATTACTTGCTCTTATGTCCTGAAACACTTTTCCTTAAGATAACCGAATAATATGCAATATCCTTAATTTTATTCTCTTAAAAAACAGGGAAATACCTATCAAGTGTCATAGAGCTTAAGGAAAAATGTATGTTTTAGGTCTCTCCAGAGCATTTAGGCTGAATGTTTGAGGACATCTACCTAAACAAGGATGTTATAAAAAACAGAGTTATTAACCGATAAATTCTGTGGTTTAATATTATGGATGATGCACTGGTTCATCTCTCCATTAGTGGCGAGAGCACTCGATATACGATGCCAACAGTCGGTCGCGAGTAAACAAATATAATGAATGAACATACACAGGCCTATGCATATAGACATGTAATGTAATGCTGTACAGTAACATGTCATTTGTTTGTTTTGGTTGCCTCCATTTTAATCATTTCGTGATGATGTGCTTTATCTACCTGATTCTCGCTGAACTGGGTGGGTTGTGTGATTTTGATTTGGCCGTTCTGGGGGCAGGGTTTGTGTGCCATGCTGCGAGTTATTGGCCTGACAGTGGAAATGCAACATAATTACAGCCTCACTGCTCAAGCCCCCGGGCGATTGGCCCAGCTCGGCTCGATTAAAGCCCTGGCTCGCACTGGCCCGACAGTGGAAATGCGGCTGTTGTTACCAAAGTCTGATTTCCTGTTTGAACTGATCATGGTCCTAAACTGACCCGTTTGTGCAAGAGCAACTACACACATTGAAAACATTCCCATCATTTACAGTGTGTATACTGTATTCTGTGAATAAAGCATGTTGTTAGATGGTTTTATTATTGCCGTTTTCACAAACAACTGTGGTGTGCTTTACAAACAATGAATGGTGGTTTTGCTAGTACTATAAGTGTATTTCAAGGTCTGAAACTTTAAATATAAATGTTATGTGATTGAAAACACTGACAAGTGTGATGGACGTCTTCTCTGGCTCAGCATCAGCCTTCCCGGAAAAAGCAGATATAAATTTAGCAGCTGATTCTAATCACACCGCTTTAATTTTTTGCTCCGGAGAAGAGACAAGACTGACTACAGCAGTATAGTGAAATAATCAAGGGTTTACCTGTTAGCCATCATTCCCACTTGGGGGATTTACACCTACCCAGGGCTTAATTTGTGCCAGAACATTCCGAATCCGGCACCTCTAAAATCTGATCCGGCACCTCATTTTACCGATCCCCTTCCTCAACTGCCATCGTCCCCCGTTCTCTGTTCACTTTTACTTCTGCGACTCCCCAGCCCTCTCCACTTTGTCACTCATAAGTGACAACCCCCCCGCTCTTTACTTTAGTTCTTCGTCTGTGACACCCCTCTGCCATCAAACACCCCCCCCCCCTATCATTCCACCACCCCCGCAACATCTCTCCATCCTCCCATCCTCGGTAACATGTAGGATCCGTTACCCCAATCTGTTCCGGGACCTTACTATTTACAAATTAGGCACTGCACCTACCTAACATAAAATGCTAACAGTTCTACACCCAAGTGAGCTACAAACATAATTGTGTTATTATTGGAAAGTAAGTTTTGCTATGCTTTGTTTAGAGTCTATAGTGCTCAAAATGTTGAAAAGTTATGTAATGTGAAACAAAAATGTTATCAATATTTTTTATTTCGTATAAAAACACTTGAATCCAGTCCTGGAGTAATCTAAGAAAAAGTATGTATTAAAAGCCAAACTTTTAATGAGTATATATTTCAAACGTGATGAAAATATCAGATGAACAGTCACTGAAGAGGATGTTTAAAGTTTGTGCCAGGGCAAAATGATGATGCATGTTGAACGAAAATTATTTAGAATTCACTAGAAATCCGACATAACTATTCACACTGCAGTCGCATTGTAAAACATTATATTTAAATCAGATTTAATACCAGACTTTTAAAAAGTAGAGCAAATCTGAGTTGAAAAGATCAGATTTTTTTGTGGTTTGTGTCCTTCACGCGGTCAGGACAAAAACAGATCCGAGTCACATATGGGCAAAAAATCGGATTGGGCCATATTTGCTGCTGTTTGAATTCAATTCATCTTTATTTGTATAGCGCTTTAACAATGTGGATTGTCAAAGCAGCTTCACATAGAAGATTATAGTGAATTGAAAGTGTCAGTTCAGGTCAGTGTGTTTTAATATTCACTGCTGAGAGTCTAAACACTGAAGAGTAATCCATCGATGCACAGCTCTACAAGTCCCGAACCATGCAAGCCAGTGGCGCAGAAAAACCTTCACCAGTTTGAAGCCAAGATCCAAAAGACCAATTTTTCTTGTACTTTTTGTCTCAAATAGTAATAATTGATAGGTGTTTGCTGTTTCAGATTCAGATTGTGAGAGTTCTTCGACAGACCGCTCGTGTCAACAGAGCGGCCTACATCCTCACCAAAGAACACGGAGTCTTAACATGGATCGTACAGCTAATAGAGAAGAGGTGAGCACTGGATTTGTTTTAACATAACATCTAAAGGCCATGAGATATTTTAAAGGTTCCATATAGTGCAGGGGTCACCAAATTTGTTCCTGGAGGGCCAGTGTCCTGCAGATTTTAGCTCCAACCCTAATCAAACATACCTGAACAAGCTAATCAAGGTCTTACTAGGTATACTTGAAACATCCAGGTTGGTGTGTTGAGGCAAGTTGGAGCTAAACCCTGCAGGGCCCTCCAGGACCGAGATTGGTGACCCCTGATATAATGCATTGATTCAGTAAGTTAAATCTTTCTTGATATGTGGCTTAGTTTCTGGATGATGTTTTAACTTAGCTGTTTTATGTGCTTATTTATTACCCTGGAATATATCAGTAGAATCAGAAGGTCCTTATTGACCATATTTGGAATGGTTATGAATTTAAATGAGCACTGCAGCTCCTCGGTGCATACACACGCATGGTGAAATGTACTTTAAATAATCATACTTCATCTGTCAAAATATTTTAACAAATGGAGTAGATGCCTGTTTAATTCTTTAAAACTCAAGTAGTTAAGAGATTTATTTTATCTAGATGGAGTGAGATATTTAATATAGAGCACCAGAGTAACCTATTGTGGATGACATAGAGGTTAAATTATAATTAAACAGACAGAGATGTATTTAGAGGTTTATTTTGAAGCTTTAGGCCTAGTCCCAGTTCTACCTCTCAAGGCTGGTTTATACTTCTGCGTCAAGTGATCGCCCTAACCCACGGCGTATGCTTTGCGCGTAGCCGTGCATTTATACTTCTGCGCGCTGTTTCTGTTTCTCTGCGATACATTTCCGAAACGCTAGCTGGCAGTAGGTGTTTATGTTTCTCTGTGTCGAGTTTCTTCGCTGTTTTTTTTTTTCTGGACATTTCCTTAATGTACAATTGGCTCAAATTTGCTAATTTTGAGGCGGGAACCAGCAGACGTGCAACAACTAATCATAAGGTAAGCACAAAACAACAGTCTCCATCCGGAGCTCCTTCACAGGACTCCACACTTGTAAACTCTCGCTGCTTCGGGCGCGCGGCTCTCACCTCCGCCCACACTCGTCAGCGATACCAAGCCGACCAATCACAGAGCTTGCGATACGCGTACGCGTTACATTTTTTGAGAGGTACGCATCAACATTGCCGACGGCCACGGTGAGGGGCTATGCGTCCACTCGTAGGCTGCTCCGTAGCATACGCTTGCGCTTGACGCAGAAGTATAAATCGGCCTTTAGCCCTTTCCCCTACCCCTACCCCTTGTTTTGCGATTTCCCGTAAAGGGGTAGGGGTGTCCCAGTTCTCTTTAGCTTAAAGGCGCAGGGCTAAGGGGAAGGGATAGATAGCCCTCGAAAAAGAGATTTTTCAGGACCACACTCGAAATCAAGGGGTAAGAAAATTTCCCAGAATACACCAGCCACAACGGCAGGATAGTTGCACCTGGAAGGAGATCCACAAATTAATATTTTTTTTGATATTATTACGAATTTTTACAACAAACAAACACATGTTTTAATATATTCATAACCGCAATCGTGTTTTACCGTCATTTAAAAAAAAAAATGTTAAAATAAAACCAGCTAAATTTCGCTATGTACAATCCATAACAATAACTACCCTAGCAGTCCCACAACATTCTGATATTCGATTACCCTGACAGCAAAGTCTAGTGGCTGGGAATGGGCTTTTTACAGTGTCTGCTATAATGTTAATGTTGTTTTTGGTGTGTTTACATAGATGAATATGGCCACTGTGTAATGCGCAGTATAGTTACAATCTTATTGCCACATTAGATCGTTATGATAACATAATCTATGCCTTCAGTAATTTCTTGAACATAAATACCAAAAAATAACACAACTGGAATAACTAGAACAGTCGTGATCGTGTGTTCTCATATGAAGCAAGAGATCGTGATGACATATGATGACGTGTGCAGGTGCTGTAGTGCTGTCCCATTTCTTAGGGGTAAATTTTGAAGCCCTTCCCCTTCACACTCGTTTTTAAGGGCCATGGGGAAGGGGTGCAAAAATAGAATTGGGATTGGGCCTTAATGTGTATGAAAACACAGACAGGAATTAATATCAACCTCTGCATAAACATTCGTTTTTGACATTTATAGGATTTTTTTTTTCACTCAAGAACAATAAGAGCAAGACCTGAGTGATATGACATGATACATAAATGTGCATTGAACACTTATGCTCCCCTGTTTACATATGATATAATAAATAAATGTGCATTAAACACTTGTGCTCACCTGTTTAGATGTGTTGCCTCATTACAAACATGTTCTGCAAATTTGACTATCCATGTTAGACTTTAAATAGATCAAGTTAAACAGACCTTATGCCTCATCTTGGTGGTGATGAATACATTTATAATCTGTATATCCTGCATTTTGCATTCGGACAGCTGTGAAGAGAATTAAGCCCATTATTGCATGTCCTATGCAAAGCGCTATTCCATGTTTTTAAAACTTTAAGCAATGTTTGACTGTACTTTACCGGTGCCATCATTCTTCTGCATCACTTAGCAGCGTAAAGAAAAAATGTAAAGATGCGGTGTGCTTTTGCAAAGTCTCTTTATTCAATAGTACTTAGATTTAAAACGGTCATTGTTATAATCTCACTAGGAAACATTGTGGCCAATCAAACACCGCCTGGAGCATGCATGTTAATGAACCCACGTGCAACGTAACACTCAATGTTTCGTTCTGTTGGCCGTGGATTTCACCAGGATTATACACTAAAATTTACATGAGAACGAGAAAAAAACTACTCATTTTCATGTAATGAACTCATTAATAAACTTATTAATTAGCTATGCCAAGGTATATCCAGATTATCATTATGTGGCACCTTTAAGAGTAGGAAGTGAAAGGCGCTCTGTTTAGAAACTGACTGTGCTGGATTCTTGTAGGTATGTGGACATCAAGTTGTTGAGCTCAGTCATCGAGCTGCTTCATGCTCTGTGGTTCACTAACCTGGGTAACAAGGAGAGTAAAGCAGAAGCCAGCAGCGCGACATCAGAGCAGCCACAGACATCAGGAAAGTGTCTTCCTCTGCCCATCATCAATGAGTTCCTGTGCACACTGCTCACGGTCATCAGGCATCTGCGGTAAGAGCTGAAATGATCACAAACTCATTACACACAAACGTGAGCTTCTTATAAGGATGAATTAGCAGTTTGATCTCACTGTGTGGTTAAATCACATATATTAACAGTTGGACTCAACTCTTTACAATGCCTCAACATTCTGTTATAAACACTGCTTCACTTCTGAAGATTTTAGTTGCACAGCAGATTTTAACTGCACAAAATCCTGAATTCTGCCTGCTGTTAACATAAGAGGTTTAAACACAGTTGTGTTGTTACAGTGTGAATATAACTAGCCTCTGATGGTAAATGTATTTATTCAGTTTTTTATAATCACAGTTCATTAAAACAGTCTGCAGAAACGCTTTGATTGGCATTTTCCCTTGGTAGATGTCATCGGAGATGGAAAGCACAATCTTATTTGAATTTAAAGCGACAGTCACCAAAGTGGCTCAATTTGTATCAAAGCCAAATTTGTATTATTTTTTTAATAATAAGAGCAGAGCAGATTTTACCCTGTGTCCCGTAGTTTTTTACGAGCCAGACTGAAGCGCGAGCGGGTTTTTTTGCTTGCGCTCACCACGCTTCTTTGTTTGAAATAACAAACTTCTTGAGCTGATGATAATAAAGTGCGCTTGATTATTGATGTGCTTTTGAAACCTGATCCTGTCAGAAACTGACAAACGCGAGAGTGACGCGCCAAAAAACAAAAGGAGAAGCCGGAAAAAAGGAGCACATTATTTTTTCAACAAACGTGAACAAACTGCCATGTTTAACTATTATCATCACCTTTTAGACTATTATGAACTCTGAATGATGCAATTACTTTCTAACAAGAGGCTACATGTGCTGCTGAAGATTACAGACACATTAAATCATGAGAGGTTTGACTGTGGACTCTATTTCCTGCTGTTTCAAACCTAAATAATGGCTAAATGTATGCTGTGTGTAGTTTTTCTGTAAGTGCTAACATATCGGAGACTGTAAGGGTCTGTATGTGTTCATATATGTTGCATTTATTTATTTATTTTATATAATTGCATACGTTACAGTAGGCTATTTGCACTGTCATTGATCTGCAGTTATAATCAACTCATGTTCATAAAAAAGTTAGTAATAAACATTTATACAGAAGTATTTATGTGTGTAAAGCATCTGTTTTGTGAGAAGTGCTTCTCATATGATATGTGAGCGACCCGTACAGCTTTACTTTAGACATTTTCTTGAGCGAAAATGAGGTTGACTGCAACTTTCTGTCGTACACCACGCCCACCAAAAGAGTACCATTGATACCCATTTAGCAGTGGAAACGCAAGCCTGATAAAGGTGACCCATACTGTACTGTACCAGTCAGTGGAAACGAGCCATTAAAAACCCTTCTGTGTGAGAGTTTAGTCCTCCACTTGGTACTCGCTGCTGGCAGAGTGATACATGTACAATTGGAATGTGGTGATACTAGTAGAATGTTGCACTGAAAGATATTCTAGATCAATGTTCTCAAACTCAATTCCTGGAGGGCCGCAGCTCTGCATAGTTTAGCTACAGCCACCTGATACTCTCATACCTGCTTAATGGCCTGTTTCCACTAAGTGGTTCAGGAAAGCACGGTTCGGTACGCTTTTATGACGATTTCCACTGTCAAAAGGTAACAAAAAGCGAATCGTATCATACCTCTTTTTGGGTACTCTTTGCAAAAGGTACCTAACACAACAAAAGGGTACTAAGAGGCGGAGCTAGACGCACATTGAGGGCTATTGGTTTACAAAGATGCATCACTAGCTCGTGGACAAGCAGAAGAATGAAAACAAAGAAACCGGTATTTTTAAATACACAGCTGAGACATTACATCATAATACTATATGCATATAATAACAAACCATGGTCGACCTGAGCTCAAACAAACCTCTCTTGATGAACAGCCACAAAACCAAGAAGAACAAAATCTGCCGTGTTCTGTTTTTGTTTTACGAGGCCGTCTAAAAGTGTGAGCTGTTTCACTTTCTCCAGATAGCTTGTGTGCACTTCCCACGTGTCTATATTTGAAATAATAAACTTCTTGAGCTAATGATAATAGCGTGCGGATGATTACTGAAGTGCGTCTGACATCCGATCCTTTCAGAAACGGACAAACAAAGGAGAAGCCGGAAAAACAAAGGAGCAAATGATTTTTTTACCAACCTAAAACGTGAACAAACTGCCAACTATTATCATCACCTCTTGGACTATTATGAACTCAGAATGACAGAAATATTCTCAAACAAGAGGTTACATGTGCTGGTGAAGATGTTTTCACTGAATCTATGCTGTGCGTAGTTTTTCTGTAATTGGTAACGTATCGGAGATTGTAAGGGGCTGTATGTCATTTAAAACGTTAATTGTAATTTATAAGTGCAGACGTTACAGTAGGCTAGATCATTGATCTGTAGTTATAATCAAATCATGTTCATAGAAAGGTTAGTAATGAACATTTCTACACAAGTATTTATGTGTATAAAGCCTCTGTTTTGTGAGAAGTGCTTCTCATATGATATGTGAACGACCCGTACAGCTTTACTTTGACGTTTCCTCGAGCAAGACTTTGACTGAAGCTTTCTGTCGTACACCACGCCCACCCTTTTGGCAGTGGAAACGCAAGCCTGATAAAGGTGACCCGTACCATACTGTACTGTACCACTCAGTGAAAATGGGCCATAATAGTCTCTAGTAGTCTTGAACACTGTGATTAGTTGGATCAGCTGTGTTTGGTTACGGTTGGAGCAAAACTGTACAGCGCTGCGGCCCTCCAGGAATGGAGTTTGAGAGCTATGTTCTAGATGTTTCAATTCAATTTCAGTTCAATGGATCACATAAATACAGTTTGATAAAAGTGATGTTTAACAGAGCAAGGAAATTTTTCACAGTATTTCCTTTAATGATTTTTCCTCTTAAAAAGTCTTAGTTGTTTTATTTTGACTAGAATAAAAGCGTTTTTTAATTAAAAAAATAATAATAATAAGGTCAATATTATTAGCCCCCTTAAGGAATATTTTTTTGATTTACTACAGAACAAATTTCATACAGTAACTTGCCTAATTACCCTAACTTGCCTAATAAACCTAGTTAATCCTTTAAATGTCACCTTAAACTGAAAACTAATATCTTGAAAAAAATCTAGTAAAAGATTCTGTACTGTCATCATGGCAAAGATAATAGAAATCAGTTATTAAAAATGAGTTATTCAAACTATCATGTTTAGAAAGGTGTTGATAATTTTTGGGGATTTTGTTGTGTTTTTGCTCAGGAGTGGAGTGAGCGGCCTTCAGCTGCAGCAGTTCTTGCACACACTCTCCTCTGTACTGGTGCATTGTGGGACAGCTATGAACGCTCATAAAGAGGCCGGCTGGCTGACGCTGCACCCACACAAACTCTCCTGCTCTGAAGTCCTCAGTCTCCTGCAGCGCTGGACAGCCTTTTCCCATGATGCCTCGCTCGCATCTGCACTTCAGGCTGTTGGAAACAAACACAAAGTCAAAGAGCTGATAGGTAAGATTATAAACAGCAAAAGGGATCATAGCATCAGTACAATTCTTTTGAAATAAATGTCTTTTTTTGTCAGTGGTAATCAAACTGGGGTGTGTTTCCCAAACAACGACGTAACTCGCGGCTGAACTATCATAGCAGGATGCATTGTTTGGGAAAAGAACGATGTAGTGACGAGTGTTTCCCAAAACTTGTTTCTCTGTCGCACATCCATCAATTAAACCACGTTAGTTATAACGTAAAACCTCCATAATGACGCTCTAAACAACTTATTAACAACTTATTTAGAGAAGAACCCCATAATTTATCGTGCAATTTATATTGTTTTACATGTACATGCATTTAATAAAAAATCTATACTGTATTAGCTTTGCTAAAAACATGCACTTATTTTCCATATTAACTGAAATATATGTAAATGGCACATATGGGGCCTATCCGCTTATTAAGTGTGACGTCACGCGAAGGGGCTTCCAGGTCCAAGCGCTCTATGAAACTGAATGAGAAGACTCATCAAATGCTAATAATAAACGTTTATAAAGCGATGTAATAATTTCGATAATCTTGATCGCAATATATATGTCCATGCCTAATATCTGATGGCCAAAAAAGTGATACATTTTTATAAATTGTAAACATTTTGGTATTTGTGATGCAGCAAGCCCAGAGATTGTTGTGTACACTATGACCTTCTATAAAATTCACTTTAATGTGTGATATAATCAAAAAGTGATCATAAACACAAACAAATATTTTGTCAATTCAAATGAGTGGCGGCTTGGACCCGGAAACAGTATTACATACGTCACCATTACGTCACCACTTAACAAGCGGATATATGTTTCCTTTACAAATATTATTGAGAATATGCCATTCTATTCTAAAACTTAAAACCACTTAGCTAACACGTATTCTAATCTCATATAAATCGTTAGGCTAATGATTGTAGTTTACGGTAGGCAATTTATTGAAAAAAAATATATATCAAACTTCATAATAATAATAATTATTATTATTATTGATTTATTATTATTGTTATTATTATTATTAAGTAGGATTTATTTTTTTTTTTTTGTGTGAAAAGTCTACTTTTACATTCAAGCCACTGCAGAAATGTTCTAACCAACAGGCCCATGTCATATACTGTACAGATACATTTCTTAATAAATTACCCACTATAAATTAAAAGCATTAACGCATGCTATATATTTTTGTTTTCACAAGCTTTGGAGACGTAATGTAAATTCCGCTTTTGAATAATAGGTTTCTTTATGAGCCACGGCTACTTTCAAAATGGCATAAATGTTTTCAAAGTGCATTAAGAAGGGAGCACAATTGTCAATATGAAGATCGCTCATACTGATCTGCAAAAATACTTTGAAAGCAAATTACACCTGAGAGTGATGTTTTTCTTTAAAAAAAATCTGCTCGCCGTTAAGCAGAAATGGGGGGGGGGAATAAACGGGGGCTAATTATTCAGGGGGGCCAATAATTCTGACTTCGACTGTACATAAACTCACAATACAAGAAATATAACAATCGTATACCCCTATTTTGTTATATATTTGTGCGTGTATATATATATACAGTTGCAATCAGAATTATTCAACCCTCTGATTTATTAGCCCCCCTGTTTATTTTTATCCCCAATTTCTGTTTAACGGAGAGAAGATTTTTTTCAACACATTTCTAAACATAATAGTTTTAATAACTCATCTCTAATAACAGATTTATTTTATTTTTGTCATGATGACAGTAAATAATATTTGACTAGATATTTTTCAAGACACTTCTATACAGCTTAAAGTGACATTTAAAGGCTTAACTAGGTTAATTAGGTTTACTAGGCAGGTTAGGGTAATTAGGCAAGTTATTGTATAATGATGGTTTGTTCTGTAGACTATGGAAAAATAAATAGCTTAAAGGGGTTAATAATTTTGACCTTAAAATGGGTTTTAAAAATTTAAAATCGCTTTTATTCTAGCCAAAATAAAACAAATAAGACTTTCTCCAGAAGAACAAAATATTATCAAAAATACTGTGAAAATTTCCTTGCTCTGTTAAACATCATTTGGGAAATATTTAAAAAAGAAAACAAAATTCAAAGGGTGTTCAATAATTCTGATTGCAACTGTATATATATATATATACACACACCACATCCAAAATAAAATTTTGTTTTGATATAATTTAAGTGTACTGTGTACATTAATAAATACATATATTTGAGAATCTTTATTTAGATATAAAACATATGTAAAGGATACAAATTATATATCAATTTGAATATCTATGTAACTAAATTGTGTATAGTTGTTACATATAACACACACACACACATAGCCTTTACCCAGCACTATCTGTATACAGTTGAAGTCAGAATTATAAGCCTCCCTTTTTTTTTTATATATATTTCCCAAATGACGTTTAACAGAGCAAGGAAATGTTCACAGTATTTCTGATAATATGTTTTTCTTTTGGAGAAAGTCTTTGTTTTATTTTGGCTAGAACAAAGGCAGTTTTTTATTGTTTCTGTAGCAATACGTACATAAACATTTCAACTGGTTCAATACATTATAAAAGCAGAATTTATGCAAGTGATTTAGTTTAAAACCAAAACTTTTTATTTTAAAATGGTTTTCATTCTCCAAAACCTGGCTCCAAAAGTGTTAAATTATTATTTTGTGGTAAACAAACCAGCTATTCTGTTACTTATTTCTTTATCTCATTCTACTGCTGTTTTAAACTTGAGTTTGTTAAATATTAAACATTTGTTTAATACTTATAATACTTTTAAAGATGAACAACTTTCATAAACGCCAGACAAGAATTTTGGAATGATTTCTGAATCATGTGTCATGTATAATAGTGCTGAACATCATGTTGCTGAATTTGAACATTTTAAGTCACAATTCACGCTATTAACAATTGGCTTATTACCTGCTGATTATTAAGATATTAACTGTATATTAGTAGCTATAAATATTCTACATCCCCAATCCCACCTAAAACCTAAACCCAACTATTACCTTACTAACTAGCCAGCTAATTAAGCTAATAGTCTTAATAGTAAATGGTTTATTATCAGCATGAATTGTGACTTGAAATAAAGTATGCCCATATTTCTCCATTCAGCATAAGTGACTTCTTTTGTAAACATTTTAAAACCATTTCAAAAACCTTACTGATACCCAACTTTTGAACAGTAGTGTACACGGCCAGTCCTTGGCCTTGTGGAAGCTAGATGAATGTTAGACACACAGATCACATGCGTTTGACACATTCTTGTTGCTGACTAAACATTTCATGCATTAACTCAGGCTCTGGAAGAGAAAAAGGCCAAGGGAAATGCCACTCGACGAAGCACGCTCCGCTTCCAACGGAAAAACCGACCGACAATGCAGACGTGCAAGATCAGGCTGTGCTGGATAAGATTAAACCGCATCTGAGAAACATCCTCTTACACTGGGAACCCAAAGAGAAAGAGCTTTTAACTTCCAAATCTCAAACCCTCCCAGACAAACCAGATTCAAGCGGTTTAAGCAATACAACTGCGTGTGTGATTTTTAAGTGGGCCCTCAAGACACTAACGGAGAGCCGGTATGATGACAAATGCACCTCAGCGCTCTTAAAATGGACGCACAGCACCATATTGCCGCGCAGAAGTATTGTAGACGAAGTGCTGTCCGATGAAGCAGTGAGAAAAGACTTGCTGAGATTATTTCACCTCACTGCTCAGGAAGGAACGCTGAACACACTTCAGCTCTTCTCCACGGTCATGCTTCATTTGCTGGAGGCTCACAGGGATCGTCTGAATGCTGGTCATCAGATGCTAATACAAACCTGCTTGCTTACAAACACAGATGATGAGGCCAAGAAAGGTAAGACTGCAACCCTAGAGCACAACACTTTGCCCCATTCACAAAAAACTGACTCTAAGCTCTGGCTGCACAATAATATTTTGTGTTTCAACAATATACTGTGCTATATGAAATATACAGTGAGTGCAGAATTATTAGGCAAGTTGTATTTTTGAGGATTAACCATGTTCTCAATGAACTTAAAAAACTCATTAATATCAAAGCTGAATATTGTTGGAAGTAGTTTTTAGTTTGTTTTTTAGTTTTAGCTATTTTAGGAGGATATCTGTGTGTGCAGGTGACTATTACTGTGCATAATTATTAGGCAACTTAACAAAAAACAAATATATACTCATTTCAAGTATTTATTTTCACCAGTAAAACCAATATAACATCTCAACATTCACAAATATACATTTCTGACATTGAAAAACAAAACAAAAACAAATCAGTGACCAATATAGCCACCTTTCTTTGCAAGGACACTCAAAAGCCTGCCATCCATGGATTCTGTCAGTGTTTTGATCTGTTCACCATCAACATTGCGTGCAGCAGCAACCACAGCCTCCCAGACACTGTTCAGAGAGGTGTACTGTTTCCCCTCCTTGTAAATCTCACATTTGATGATGGACCACAGGTTCTCTATGGAGTCAGATCAAGTGACCAAGGAAGCCATGTCAGTAGTTTTTCTTCTTTTACACCCTTTCTTGCCAGCCACGCTGTGGAGTACTTGGACGCGTGTGATGGAGCATTGTCCTGCATGAAAATCATGTTTTTCTTGAAGGATGCAGACTTCTTCCTGTACCACTGCTTGAAGAAGGTGTCTTC
>CAIGQZ010000692.1:6074543-6091676 GCA_903798205.1 Danio tinwini
TCTTCAAAATATCTTAATTTGTGTTGACTAATGAAAGAAACTCTTTGGAACCAATATATAGTATGTAAATGTTTACATTTTGGGGTGAACTATCCCTTTAATGGCTTCTAGCATGTTTTGTGACTCATTCCATTAGAATTTATTGTTTTTAATCATGCCACTAAGAGCGTACTCGCACTATGCTATCCGAAATGTGCCCAGGCCCGTTTCCCGGATCGATTGAGAAGTGTGAGTGCTCTGAATCGGGCTCAGGCACAGTTCACTTGGTACGGCCCTGGCCGGGTTGGAAGAGGTGGGCCTGAGCACGGTTCACTTGGGCTCAGGCGCGGTACACCTAGTGTGAGTGCAAGCGTGCCTGAGCCCGAAACTAAAAGCGAGAAGTGACTTTTAAGGGACTGTTTCATATGGATTAATTAATCATTTGTACTGTTTAATAAATGCAAACTGTTATAGAATATTAAAGACGCAAATCCCTCACTGCACGTCAGCTGCGCCTTCAGCAAACCACCTAATTCCTGCAGCACGAGGACTTTATGATTGTTTATGAGCGTCAAAAGTGGCTGATCTGTTTGGCGAAATATTAGACTGCGTGTCACTGCATATTAAACAACTTAAACGATATAACTAAAGAAATCTCCACTGTGCTGAGCGAGAGCGCTTACAGAGCAGCGCATCATCGATGACGTAAGCGCGCCCAGGCTCGAATGTAATGTGTCGGGGGAGACGGGAGGGGGGACAAGCGTGCTTTGGCCCGGTTCAAGGCAACTGTACATAGTGTGAGTATGGCCTAATAGAAGGCCCAATACAATTTCCATTAAAATAAATTCTATGAAGGTTTCTATTATTTTTTTCAACAATGTACATTTGTGCAATAACATACAGCTTTAAATGAATTATTGTTAAAGGCACAATATGTAGGAGATTTTCATAAATTGTATAAATAATATTTATTATTTAATATAAATATAAATAAACTATTACAACAGTTTTACAACAAAATATTTCGCTCACCTATGTACTAACATTTATCCTAAATGTTTGGAAGAATGTTCAGATCCAGAGAGAGTAGCAATTTTAACAAGTGAGACTAATCGTGTCCTGTGTAAATCATGTTAACATCACAAAACCTCAATTTCCAATTTGGTTTTATATAAAACATGAAAAGACACTTTAATATTTTGTGTTTTATTACGCATGTATTTTATTATGTGCCTTTTTAAATAGAATGACCAAATTGTCCACAAGGTCTCTGGAACATTACAGTGCATCTGGAAAGTATTCATAGCGCTTCACTTTTTCCACATTTATTTATGTTACAGCCTTATTCCAAAATGGATTAAATTCATTTATTTCCTCGACATTCTACACACAATCCCCCATAATGACAATGTGAACATTTTTTTTTTTAATTGTTGAAAATTTATATAAAATAAACAACTGAAAAATCACATGTACATAAGTATTCATAGCCTTTGCTTAATACTTTGTTGATGCCCCTTTGGCAGCAGGTTACAGCCGCAAGTCTTTTTCAATATGATGCCACAAGCTTGGCACACCTGTCTTTGGGAATTTTTGACCATTCCTTTTTGCAGTACCTCTCAAGCTCTATCAGGTTTCAGCTCTATTCCAGAGATGTTCAATAGGATTTAGCTCTGGGCTCTGGCTGTGAATACTTTTGTACATGTGATTTTTCAGGTTTTTTATATTTAACAAATTTGCAAAAAATTCAGAAATTGACAATTTTTTCACATCGTCATTATGGGGTTATGAATTTCATCCATTTTGGAATAAGGCTGTAACACAAATATGTGGAAAAAGTGAAGCACTATGAATACTTTTCGGATGCACTGTATGGTTGTCAGTGGATTAGATGCAATTTAAAATAAAATTAACATTTGTTTTAACCTTTTAATTGTCACCATCCTATATTCATAATGTTATTCAGTTTGTTTAAAAAAAATAAATATAGGTAGATAGACAGTTGTGACAATCTAGGGTTTACTATCTATGTTTAATAGGCATGCATCACCTATCATTTTCAAGTATAGAAAATGGATGTGGCATATGCACTAAGTATTTGGACTTTGTGTCAAACTCCTCGGTTGAAGGAATAGTTTGCTCATAAAGGGAAGTTCTGTCACTTGTTTGACTTTTTGAGGTTTCTTAGGTTTGTTAAATGGACATTCTAGGAGGTCAAGTCATGTGCGTCTATTAAAGAACGATGCACCACCAACATGTAACCACTGTTACCATAAAACATATTTTGTTCGAATGTGAAATTTTAAATAGCACAAGACAAGGATATTTGACTGAGAGTACTTTGGATGTTTTAAAAAAATGTTTCTACACAAAAAAATTTATTTATCATATAGTCGAAAAAATGTTTTATAATGCTTTAAATGTAATTTTTGTCTCTCAATGTATGAAATTATTTGTGTAATAGTCATTATTATTATGTAATGTTCTCATCAATTTTGATCTTGCTATTTAAATGGCTGCAAGTTGCTCATATGGCAACAAACAAACACAAATTGTTTGTTAAATGTGAACATTTCAGAAAAAAGGCATTTTCCATAAATGACTGCATTTGAAAATACTTTTTTCCTTATATTTGAGGCAAATAAACACAAGATGTCAGGTTTTAAAGGGGACCTATGCAAAAATCACTTTTATAAAGGATTTAAACACAGTTGTGTGGAAATAACCAGACTCTTAATGTGGCAAATTAATTTTATTTTTTATAATCATACTTGATAAAAACAAGTGCCTGTAGAAACACTTCGATTGACATGTACAAAGAAAGAATGTTATCTTGGGGGGAAGCCCCGCCCATAAGTGATGCTCTCCTTCCTTAGCATAAACAGCCCTGAGTGAAAAGCATTCAAGTTTTAAATCTGCTGCATTGCTCCTTTCTTTTGAAAAGAGGCTGGGAGCACAATCTCATTTGAATTTAAAGCGACAGTCACTAAAATAGCAGTTTATATCGAAGCCTAAAAGGAGCAGTTCAGAGAGTTTAAAAAAATTATTTGTGGGGTATTTTGAGTTGAAACTTCATAAACGCTCTAGGAACATCAAAGACTTATTTTACATCTTGTAAAAAGGGGCATAATAGGTCCCCTTTAAAACAACATTAAAATACAGCATCAAATTAGTCCTCTATGACTTGTGTGCAGTATTTTTACTCTCTTTTAAAACCATAATAGCTTTTTGTGTTGACTGAACAAATGCATCATCTGTTGTAGCTCACACACACACACACACTCGCGCACACACACGCACACACACGCACACACACGCACACACTCTCACACACACTCTCACACACACTCTCACACACACTCTCACACACTCTCACACACACACTCTCACACACTCTCACACACACACTCACACACTCTCTCTCACACACACACACACACACACACACACACACTCACACACTCTCTCTCTCACACACACACTCTCTCTCTCACACACACACACACACTCTCTCACACACACACACTCTCTCACACACACACACACACACACACACAAGCCCTATTTGCTTCAACTTTTAGCCTGATTTTCAAAGCTTAAATACTTAAGTTTAGCTAGTTTTAATCATCTTATGACGAAAAGACTTGGCATTTTTATAAATGCAATTTTTTGTGGTATAATGGAAGAATAATTATACAGGATTGTAACAACCTGAGGGGATAAGTGAAATGTATAAATACAATACAAATACATAACAGATTTTTTCAGTATATCTAAACAGCAGCTATGGAATTGCAATAATATCTATCATATTTTTGATTAAGCTTTGCATTGACAATGACTCAGTAAGATCTCATAAATTTTTTGCATTGATGTAAATGTATTTAAATATGCTAACACACATTGTTTATTTGTTTTGTTGTTATTATTGTTATTATTATTTTTGAATGTAGTGCTGTTGTGTTTCAGATGTGTTATAGTCATCCTAAGCCCAAAGAAAAACAAGCAGACGCACATATTTAATACATCCAGGTAAATAACATCACACGACTAGAGATGACAAGATGATGTCATAAGCTTGTAAACCATAACTAAATGAGTTATTTGTCTGATCCCCAGGAAAACCTTCAGTGCTTTGGCCTTCTCTCAGAATGGAAAATATTTGGTCACCGGTGAGGTAAGTGCTCTGAGATTTGTTTTCTGAGTGCCAAAGAATGACGAGTGCACTAAATGCCCTTCTGAATGGGACAGCAGGCGTCTTCCATTGATTCATATGATTATTATGTTCAGTTGAAGTCAGAATTATTAGCCCCCCTGCATATTATTTTCTCCAATTTCTGTCGATGGAAATATTTATTTTCAATATATTTCTAAATAATAGTTTAATTAACTTTTTAATAACTGATTTCTTTTATCTTTGCCATGATGACAGAGATAAAAGATACATAATACATAATATTTTCCTAGATCTTTTTCAAGATACTAGTATTCAGCTTAAAGGGCCACAAAACCTCGCTGTCTCTGCAGGGTGTTTTCACACCTCTAGTTTGGAAAAAGTCAGGAAAGTGGGCGTTGTTTAGGTGCGAGTGTCGGGGAGGAAAAGATGGAAGGTTTTGCAAAAATGGGAGTTTCCATTTGGGCACGCGCTGATTTTCACAGAGGCAAAACAAACACACAGACGCAGGGGAGAAAGACAGTGACTGTGTTTACATGGACATCAGTAATCGAATTATTTGCCAAATTATTAATTTGTTGACATTAACTGCAGTTTGGCACTTTCACTTTCATTCAGGAATATTTCCTGCATGTCCCCCGTACCCTGATACCACAAGGCGAATGGAAGAAAAAAATCCTCAGCATTTCTCCATAACATAGATGCATTCGATAGGTAGCGTCAGAAAGCCATGTGTGTATAGACTACTATCCTGTCACAAAATACGGCGAAAATCCTACACGACGGTAATAGCTTGATTGCCGTTTACATTCGGAGAGCAGCATTTACAGCGGATCTTTCAGTCTATAATATTGTACTATAATATTGCAGTGATATTAACATACTGTAAACTTAGTAACTAAATCATTTTGACTGAGGTATGTCTTTTAAAAACTGAAAGAGCGCTGCTGACGATACGAACTAACTTTGCCATCTGAATGAACAAACAAAGGGCACTGAACACACACACTTACCAAATCTGCAGACACAGGACAAGCCGTGTCTTTTTTTTAAAAGGAGATGAGCGGCATATCCGGATTTCATCATTTCCAGATGCAAAAAGCTCTCGGGTAAAAAATGTTCCTTACAAACGCATTTCTGTCACGCTGTAGTCCACACGTGAGTCCAGCTGCGCTCTCATAGTAGGAAAATGAAAACAAAACTTTCGTTGCAACACGTTATTAAATGCAACACTGATGACCCATGTCTCCAAATTCTCGTTCTTTCACTTGTTTTGGCAACACAACGTGGCGTCTCTCTGTTGTCTGAACACTGTAACAGGTAAAAACATTTTTCGAAGCTATCATGCATATTAATTAGGGCTGTGTATTGGCAAGGGCCTCACGATATGATGCATATCACAATACATGGGACACGATACAATATATCATGATATATTGCGATGCAATAAATATTGTGATATATTGCAATAGTTTGTATTAGTATTTGTATGTACTTGATAAAGTCGGCAGACAAATTAAAATTCCAATTCCAATTTATTTTTCATCCATTCCAATTCATTAGAACTGCGCAGTGTGATTGAACAGAGACCTATATATATTGCAAAGCTTACAAATGGCTTTTCTTTTGTCTAATTCAGTACTCCCTGGTATGGCGTTAAAATCAAAGTGCAGCCACACGTCAGCTCTAAAAGCTGGAGGCACCTTTATATTTTCCGCCATGCTCACTCTTGCTTGCTTCTGATACCGTACTGCTTGTCGTTTTGTTGATCGCGAGTTAGCGACATCTACAAGAGCGGAGAAGGAGGTCGTTTGGCACAACTTAAATTGATACTTGAGGTTGGACTATTGATAAACTATAGTAAAAGAAATTATCGCGATAGTTAGATGTATTGATATTTTAGCACAGCCCTAATATTAATGAAGTTGCACCGCATACACAATAGAGCGCGCTGATTGATTTGAACCAAGTGTTTCTCATGAATTATTGCTGCACACTCAGAGACGTCATGATGTACTCGCAGGTATAGACATCCAGTCTCCACGCTGGAATACATGCGTATCGAGTATCTAATGGCCGTGACACAGCTTCAAAAATCTGTTTCAAACCAGAAGAACTAATTTGCTCAAATATAATGCAAAAACAACCAGTTTTTACTTTTTAGTGAAATATATGTGTCCTATTAGTGTTTATAGCAGCGTGGGACACATATATAACTGTCAACAGCTCAAAAAATGTGTTTTGGAGTTTTGTGACCCTTTAAAGTGACATTTAAAGGCTTTACTGGGTTAAATAGGTAATATGCAAGTTAGGGTAATTAGGCAAGTCATTGTTTAACAGTGGTTTGTTCTGTAGACAATCAGGAAAAAAATATAGCTTAAGAGGGCTAATAATATTGACCGTAAAACTGCTTTTATTCTAGCCAAAATAAAATAAGAAGAAAAAAATGTTATGGTAAATACTGTGAAGAATCCTTGCTCTTTTAAACATAATTTAGGAAACATTTTAAAAAAGAGAGAAATTCACATGAGGGCTAATCTTTTTGACTTCAACTGTATATGTGGGCTTGTGTCTGGGTTGCTCAGACATTTGTGCGGCGCGTCCCGACACATTCCAGCTCCCCAGTTTCCATGGTGAGGCCCAGTGTCTGTCCCAGCTTAGTAAACCAACAGAGAAATCGTTGTAGCGACAGGCAGATCACAAATGCACTGCTTATTTTAGGCATGTGACTAATAATGGCTTATATTGCATATGGAAGCTGGCAGAGCAGGTTTTAAATGGTCCTTCAGTCATAAATCTGATTCTTCAGAAATTGTTGTTTTGTCTTTTACTGAGAGAAGGATATCAGATGGGTTTTTTGTGATCTGTTGTGACCGTTTTGGTTTGTGCAGAATCATATGATGGTAATGTTGTCTTGATATCAGCCACAGCTGCGTTTAGATGAGTATTAGTCACTGTTTAAACTCGTGAAAAGCACATGTTGTCCTACATTCTGACGCACCGTTATTTATTAGATGCTGCTTTTTCCACTCTGCCTTTTTCCTCCTCATCTTGATCATGTTTAAAATGGGAGTAAATAGGGCTGGGCGGCATGACTAGACATGGGCTGGTACAAGATTGTGACTGTATGATAATCTTGGATAAAAATATCAGGGTATTGTAATTACTGCTCTAAAATATCATCTTTATAGCAACACCCTTTCCCCCTATTAAACACAATCTCTTTTAAGAAACATTTAAATGTTTTGGAACAAATGTCAGGCTAAATAATTAAATTAAATCATTAACTTCTGTCATCTTCATTAGTTTTAAAAACACTGCTTTCTTTACAACTTTAAAGGCATCTTTGGAGATCTTAAATAAATTGGTAGATAAGCAATTTATTTTTCAAATGTTTTCTGAATCGTGGGCTGACCAGTAGCTTTTGATGTGGAGGGCCCTAAAAAACTAAATGACATATTTGTAAAAAAAAAATAAGAAGAAGAACTTGCATATACTGTAAGAATGATATAAAAGAACATTTTTGCCAATTTCTTGACTTTAAACCACGGTAAACCTTGAAACCGGTTATCATCTCATGCCTAAATATGACAAAAATTATTTTGTGGTATGAGAGTTTATTTTATGGTAACCGTGTCTTTCATGATAGTTTTTTTATTTTTTTAATAAAGGTAGTTATTCCAGAAAATGTCCAAAAGGGCTTTATATAATAATCTTGTTTGATTATTTAGTATTTCATAAATAAATATGATAATAGTCTAAAAATAACTTTAAAAGGAAAACTATTTAGTTGTTTTTTTTTAAATAAAATATTTTAGATTATTATTTTTTTTATTATGCAAAGCATGCACACGGAATTATTTCTTCTGGAAAAAAATCCAAACAGTCTAAACAAATCAGCATACATTATGCAGGGCAGCACAGTCCTTTATTTAGTTGTTAATATTAATAATTTACTGCAAGCATTTTTCAATAAATTTTCAAAAGCATGTTCTGTAACTTTTTTCCCAATACTAAGAATAGCAGCAAGCCATAGATTTGATTAAGTTTTCTGCTTACTCTGTCTGTAGATAATAATAGACAATAGATCTAGTGGACGTGGAGATTTTCATGCATTAATTTTAATATTTGTTCCTTGTTTCTAACCCATGCCTTTTTGCTTAAAGGTGAAGACCCCATCCAATGTTTGTACTGTGCAATTCCCCTTACTGCAAAACACATTCTACTGGACTGTCCTGCTTTTAATTATTCCAGAAGGCTTTTTTTTTAATGAACACTCTTATGGACATTTTTAGCAAAGTCACTCTAGTAAAAAATGTTAGATATTTTTTTTTATTATATATTAAAACTAAATATCTTATTTAATTTATGTATTCATTTGTTTGTTGTTTTTAATTGTATATTTATTATTGAAATGTTCTTGCTATGAAAATAGCCTTGGTTGCTGACATGGCATTTAAAAAAAACAAAAAGAAAACATGCTCCTTGTCTCTATTTTCTTCTGTTGCTGGACAGAGTGGGCACATGCCCTGTGTGCGGGTGTGGGATGTGGCAGAGCGGACGCAGGTGGCAGAGGTCCAGTGTCATAAGTATGGGGTGTCATGTGTGGCATTCTCCCCCAACGGAAGCTATATAGTGTCTGTGGGATACCAGCATGACAGGACTGTCAGCGTCTGGGAGTGGAAGGTGGGTTTTATCTTCCCGACTGCTATGAAGAGTTGTGTTTAAACCTTAAAAAATGCTAAACGGTTCATGTATTTGGAGCATTCTTTTACATGACTGAACTGTTTTGAGAGCCTCAAAATGTCAATCAGGGTTAAAAGATTTTGGAAAAAAAAAGTAGTGAAATACTGACTTGGTGTTAAAGAGTTGGTTCATCCAAAAATTACAATTCTGTCAATTTATTCACCCTTGTTGCAAACCTGTTGGAGTTAGTTTTTCTGTTAAACACAAAAGAAGACATTTTGATGAATGCTGAAAACCTGTAACCATTGACTTCCACAGTATTTGTTTTTCCTATGATAGAAGTCAATGGTTACAGGTTATGAGTTTTCAAGATATCTTTAGTGTTCAGCTGAAAAAAAAACCTCATAAGTGAAGTTTATTTATAAACTAATTTCGAGAGGATCACGTGATTATGATTGAACACGGCTGGTTCTGCATTAACCATGTATGACCAACCAATCAGACGATTTCTAACTCACTATAAAGAGCCAGGGTTTCTTACTACAGTCATCTTCGTTTGAAGAATCCCCCCTTCCACCCCTACTCCTCCTCTTTTCCTTTCATAGGGCGGCATGGTGGCCCAGTGACTAGCACTGCGGCCTCACAGCAAGAACGTCACCGGTTCAAGTCCTTTAACAGACTGGCTGTCGTTTCTGTGTGAAGTTAGCATGTTCTTCCCGTGCTTGCGTGGGTTTCCCCCGGGTTCTCCGGTTTCCTCCCACGTTCCAAAAACTACTACAAGTTAATTGAACAATCTAAATTTAGCACTAGTCAAACTTTTATCCATCAGCATATCTCTCCGTAGCAATTATTTTCTGTCGTCAACTCTTACAAAAGGGGGGAGTTCTCGAGATCTACCTGAGCTCAAAGCTCCCCTCTCGCCCTGCAAACGGGAGGGAGCCCAGGGCTCAAGGACCTTTTGAGCTCAGGGCTCTCTCCCGGGACAGCATGACAAACTTGCTTATAATCAATCATCAGCTAAGTGTGAACTCTTGAAAGGCTTTAAACCACATGTAGCTGTGTAATTGAGTTAATTATCATGTAGATATGTGTAAATCTTTTTTTTTTTTTTTTTTCAATAGGGAAAACTGATTTTTGTTTTAAGTCAAGGGGATAGTTCACTCATTCAAATTATTTAATTTTATTAGAAAAAATATCTTTCTGTTCAGCAGAAGAAAAAATTCAAACAGGTTTGTTACAAGAGAGGATGAGTAAATGATGACTGGATTTTTCATTTTTGGGTGAAATGTCCTTTTAATAGTTATGTAAGTGCACCCTGAAAGATTGTCGTTACGTTTATGTAAGGTGACAAGAAGTTAAAAAGTTAATGCCCTACATAGTTGCTTTTCAATAGCTATATATTAATTTCAGATATGATATTATATGCATTTAAAGTGTGTATATATACACCTTGTTTCAATCGACAAAAATACAGTGTGTGTATGATCCAAGTTTCTTAACTATTAGGTAAAACTTCACTGTCATTTACTCGCCTTCCACGGTTTTCAGACCTTGAGATGAAAGATGGGATTGTGAAGAATGTTGCAAACCGATAGCCATTAACTTCTGTAAAATTTTATTTCTTTTGTTGTTGTCTGCCGGTTACCAACATTTTTCAAAATATCAACAGAATAATGAAACTCTTAAAAGTTTAAAACTGAAACCACTTGAGAGTTGGTGTGTTTGTGTAAACTATCTTCTTAAAATCCTCTTTGGTCATGAATGAGGGTGTTCAGAATTAGTTCATTTTGAGTGAACATGCTTGGGGATTGGAGAAGTGGATGGTGTGTGCGACCTGAAATGTGAGGATGGTTTACTAGAACATTTAAATTATACCCTTTTTTTCTTTGCTTGTAGAAGGGGACAGTTATCGCATCTAATAAGGTGTCCAGCCGTGTGCTTGGTGTATCTTTCTCAGAGGACAACAGCTACTTTGTAACTGCAGGCAACAGACATGTTAAGTTCTGGTACCTTGATGCCTCAAAGGAAAGAAGGGTGAGACCGATACACAATATTTCTGGATTCTGATCTTCTTTTTTTTAAATAAATAAATAAAAAAATTATGTATATTATAAATATTATATAAATGTTTTTATTTTGTTTACATTTTATGTATAGTTAAATAAATGTCTTATGCTAATTATATTGTCTATATAAATATATAGTAATAAATATTGTCTAATGATTCTGTGAATTATAAATCTGAAACATCTGCATAGTTTTTTTCCAGTCTTCAGTTCCACATCAGAACAAAAAAAAAAAAACTATCTTATTGGTGTTTGTGTTTTCTGCTCTGCATGTGTCATAGATTACAACGGTAAACTTGCATTTCTTTAAAAATGCAAATGGTAATGATTACAGTTAATAGGTTACTGTTAATAGCACACTTGGCATGGGATTTAATGGGATGGATCAAGCTGCTAGTGCTAACCATGCAGTTTTTAAATAAATATAAAGCAACACTAGCCTCTTTCACACATACAGACCTTTCCGGAAAATTACGGTCAATTTTCCGGAAAGGTCTGTATGTGTGAACAGGCCTTTTTCTGAAAGTAACGGTAAATTCGTTCCGGAAGGAGAAGTTGTAATATTACCGGGAATTTGCCGGAATACTGCCCTGTGTGAACGCAGAAGGAAGATTGCTGGAAAGAGCACGTTCAAGTCTAGAATGCGCTGACGTGAGACGACTACTTAAGCCAATCAGAACACTCAGACGCATTCACATCCGCGCTGTTTGTTAAAATAAAAGGCTTTGACTATTTTTCCACACACATTTAGCTGCTACATGTTAGTCAGATAATGTTTCTATGTTCCTCCTTAATGCCAACTGTGTAAAAAATTATCGATAAAATGCTTATGATAAACCATATAAGTTCACAATACTTATCCATCAACAAAATTTGTAATGTAGACAAATGTGTAAACCTTTAGCTGCGGTTTGCGTTTCTGCCTTTGGATGTCTCACAAAGCAGCTGCATGAATGAATGCTAAAGCTTTAAACCCCTTTCTGTGTTTACAAATACAAACGCAGCTGTTTAAAGGTCATTTCTGGTTAATGATGTCAGAATTTACTGGTATTTTAGAATGGATGTGTGAACAGTCTATTTCTGAAAAATTACGGAACGTCCGTGTCTGTGAATACCTTTTTTTATGAACAGCAGAAAGTGGTTCCGGTAATTCTCTGGATATATACTGGTATCACTGTGTGAAAGGGGCTATTGAAAACTTTTTTTTTTTCTCCCTTTTCTTTTGGTTACCATATGTCAAACAACATTTCACATTCTGGCAATTTAGCCATTTTGTTACTGCTTTTATTATCAGTCTTGCTGCGCATACAAGATGCTCATGTCAGAAATATAAAAAATAAGCAAACTAAATTGACCAAGTGAAAGGTCAGTGATTGTTTGAGGCTTTGGTTTTCACCTTATAGTTGGTGTTGTCTTTTGATGTTTATTTTAGTGTGAAAAAATTCCTATGAGTGTTAAGCTTTTTGATATGAAGTAGTCTGTGCCGTTTCCTGTGATTGCCCACATCCTCCTGTTTTTTTTTTTTTTTTTTTTGTTTTTTTTTCAGATGGAGCACTTATTTTTTCCTGTTTAAATGTCACCAATTTCTGAAGAATTGATGAAGATTGTGAGCAGATTATATTTGTTTGCTTGTGCAGGTGAACAGCACGGTGCCTCTGATTGGCCGGTCAGGTTTGCTAGGGGAGCATCAGAACAGTCAGTTCTGTGGTTTGGCTTGTGGCCGTGGCTTGATGGCCAGCAGCACCTACTGCATCACACACACAGGCCTGCTGTGCCAATTCAACAGCAACAGACAGCTGGATTCCTGGGTTGATCTCAAGGCAAGTAACACACTTTGTCTCCATTTCATTGGTGTTTTTTTTTTTTTTTCTCCAGACACAGTTTGTTTATCCAAGCTTTATAAAAGCCCATTTAAGAAACTGATATGCTCACAACAAGGTTATTTTCTGCAGTATACTGTCCAGATGTCACCCATTCTGTAAATGTGTGCTACACTTTTTCTTTTTATTGGCAAAGCAAAAATTATAATTTAAAGTGCTGACAATTACGTCAAATTTATTCAATCAATTATTCAATTGATGGCTTAAGTTCTCATGAAATCTAAACTGTCATGGGATGAGATTTGTTCCAAATAACACGAATATAACTTTTGTGAACATTTGTTCAGTGTTTTTCTCATTCATCAATTAATGAAAAAAAAAAGCAGAAGAACAGCTCCTTAAAATAAAAAAAACACTCTGGAAAGAATGCAGTTTATTTGATTTATCAATGTATATATATTTTAGGGATGAACCGAAAGGACGCTTCTGGATGCACTTGTTCAAAAACAGAAAGTGATTTGTAATTATATTTATTATTTTATTATATTTATTTTGTTAGACTTTTAAGTATTTAATTTAATAAGTAGTTTTAGATTATACTGATTTAAAAAATCACAAGCATATAAAATAGCCACATTTGTGACCCAGGACTACAAAACCAGCTTTATGTTGCACAAGTATATTTCTGGCAGTGGCATATACATTGTATGGGTCAAAATGAGGTTTTTCTTTTATGCCAAAAATCATTAGAATTTAAGTAAATAAGATCATACTCCATGAATATAATTAGTAGATGTGTAAGGGTTCACAAAAATCACTGTTTGGTTTGATACGACACAGTCGATACGTCACGGTTCGGTATGTTTTTAATACAGCAAAAAATAAAACAAATGGCACAATTTCTTTGATTTTTCACATTTTTTTATGATCTTGTATGATCTTGTTTTTTTTTCTTGTTTTTTTTATTTTCTTTTACTTTGAACAGTGATGAAGCTACACTTCACCAATCTTCTGTAGTTTCTTATCTGAGCATTTCAATTGAGTAGTAACTAAAATATGAGATGAAAAGACATTGCAGTTCAATTACAGATCCAGTTATAATGACGCAGAAACAAAATACTCTTGTTATTTTTGGCTGTATAAGACAGTCATTTAAAACCTGGGTGATTATTTTTATCTATTATTTTTGAGTGTTTGAAACAAAGAATAAATGCAGGAACACTATTTAAAATATGCAGTTATTTTAATTATCTTTTTATTTCACAGGGACAATACTTAATAATAATCAACAGTTAAAACTGTAAATGAGCCAGAGTTGGCCACAAGGACTAATTTACATCTGTTGCTCCCTGCCAGATAAAAAAAATAATACCAAATTAAAATAAAATAAAAACAAGAGAAAAGAATTCCACATGATTACTTTTAGCTAATTTTTTTAACTTTGTATTTAAATGTTAAATAATCCTACATATCCAGTAATTGTTCATATTGTGGCTTTCCTACTTTTCAACAAGTGGATTCTGAGTTGCCACATCACCAGCACCACCGGTTACCATGCTTTTGCTTTGCACAGCTTTTACTTATGACATATAACTGGGCTGTCCGGGTGCTCGATACTTAACCTGGTGTCATCTTGATTTTCTTTTTTTATCTTTAGTACTGACTTGATACTGAGGCACCAGTTCTTTTTTGGCACAAATCTAATCCCATAAATGAACATTGCTTCAATTGTTATTCTACAGGAAATAATTGGTGTTAATAATCAATTGAAGAATCTTTTGTTAAGATGCATCCCAAATGGCAAACTATGCACTATGTCTGATGTTGCATTTGACTAAACTTTTTTTATTTTAGGTAAATTTGGATTACCAATTTTTTTTCTGTGTGCTTAATAACAGAATAATGAGTTTTTTTTTTTTGAGAATTTTTATAACTTTTCTTAAGTTTACGTACAATAAGATTACTATGCCTCTGAAAAAATCCAGATGATGCTGTCAAGGGTTTGGAAGTTTCTGATTGGCTAACTGACACAACTGAAGATTAATATTTATGACAAAACCTCAAACACACTGCTTCCTCGTGTGACAATATGGGAAAATCAAAATAAATCACCCAAGACATCAGGAAGTGAATTGTGGACCTCCACAAGTCTGGTTCTTCTTTGGGTGCAATTTCCAGATGGCTGAAGGTGCCACGTTCATTGGTTTAAACAATTATACGCAAGTATAAACAACATGGGAATGTCCAGCCATCATACCGCTCGGGAAGCCAGGAAATTAAAGCTTGGCCACAAATGGGTCTTCCAAATGGACCTTGACCCTAAGCATACTGCCAAATTAGTTAAAATTTGATTTAAGGACAACAGAGTGAATGTTTTGGAGTGGCCATCACAAAGCCCTCAATCCTAAAAGTTGAAAAAGGGCGTGTGCAAGCAAGACACCCCTAAAATCTGACTCAGTTACACCAGTTCCGAGAGGAGGAATAAGCCAAAATTCCAGCAAACTATTGTGGGAAGCTTGTGGAAGGATACCCAGAATGACCCAAGTTATATAGTTTAAAGGGAAAGCTAAACATACTAAGAAAATGCATGTTAACTTTTGACTGTCGAGAAATTAATGAATTCTCCGAAAAAACTTTACTCATTATTTAGCAAATGTAAATCATTTTGGTAATTCTAATGGACCTAAAATAGTAAACGTTTAGTATGATTTAATGATCAGACATTTTTAAAAAAATTATGTGTATATAAACATCTGGTTTCAACTGTACTTATGCACTTACACACTCAACAGCATAGTATATGTATGTAGTGTCATCTTAAATGAAACCCTAATGGTTTATTTACTAAGCGGAAATTCAAACCGCTTCCATGATGACGTTTGCCAAATTAGTGAGATAAATGACCAAACTACCAAATAATACCTGCCATGAGTAAAACCACATTCACCATGAGGAGGCGCTATAATCACTCTCGTAGGAGAATTTTACTTTCACAATCCAAAATAAATCAAACATCAGTGGCTAAAAGCTCCGCTCCTTCTGCTATGTGAGCAAAGCTGCTGCTGTTGAGTGTGTGAAGTGTCCATCATTCCACACTTTATTTTACCGGTTAAAAAAGTGCATTATCTGGGTAATTAAAGTGCACTAATTATTTTTTAGAGTTTTTAGTGTGAACGCACTACTTGCACTATTTATACTACAAAATGGCGTAGAATAGTGTACAAGTATGTGATTTGGTTACATACCTTTTGTCTTAGTTATCTTGAATTTTACAAGAAGGAAACAAGCTTCTGCTCTGGAATGGCATTGCTTCTCTTCTATCTCAGCTTTTAAAAGCACCTTGTATGCTGATTTGTGTCTTTTTTGTTTTACTGTTGTAGACAACGTCAGCACAGTGTTTATCAGTAAGCGGGACGTTTGTTTTCTGCGGTTGTGCCGATGGGACGGTTCGTGTGTTCAACCCACAGGACCTGCGCTACATCACCACTCTGCACCGGCCACACTGTCTGGGAGTGGATGTGTCTCAGGGAACACAGCCAGGGTAAGACACTTTACAGTAGAGCAGGTGTCTAATTCTGCTACGAGAGAGCCAGTGTCCTGCAATGGGATATTTTTACATTTATTCAGTGCTACCCCGATGAGGCATAAGGACTGTTTAAAATAATCTATTGTTGTGAATGTGCATGTTGTGAAATGTGCAGTGTATGCTTGTAATGAGGCAACAAGCACATGTAAACTTCTATAATTTGTGTTTAATGCGTGTTTATGCCTCGTGCCATTCTTGAGTCAAAGGTTACCAATAAACTCCAAATAATACACATCTGTTATTGCAGAGGTTAATATTAATTCCTACCTGTGATTTCATACTGATTTCAAGTTCAAAATACATCTCATGTAACAAGACCTATCATTTTGTCTTTTTTTTTTGGGTCGAGTATAATTATAATTTAGTCTATATTTCATCCATAACAGCTAAGGAGCAAAATAGGTTACTGTGGTGTAAGGCTGCATGAAATGAAAAATCTGACATTGCAATTTTTTATTTTACTGCTATATATTGAGATATGAATATAGTTTCACTAGATGATTTGAATAGCTCTATTTGGAAAGATTTCATTAATTTAGATTTAGACTAGGGTGATCAATATGATTTTAAAATTATAATGAAGTACAAGCAAAAATTAATTGTGCTTAAAGTCTGCTTTATGGTTTTCTGGGGAGTCTAGCAGTATTCATGTACAGAAATTGAACAATCAAATGTAAAACATTTAAACAATCAAACATGGTCATTATTGTATAAATAATATTTTTTGTCTTTTAATCAATCATCTATTCCTGTGATGTGATGCACACATTGTGATATCGATGCCCAAATCATATATTGTTCAGCTCTACTATGGTGGTTTAT
>CAIGQZ010000692.1:6092076-6109274 GCA_903798205.1 Danio tinwini
TATATTGGTTCGGGCCGGGGCGTGTCTGGCCAAGCTCCACTGTCCGGGAGATGTCACATAATTTGGTGATGTGACGCTCTCCACATGTAGCGAAACCACAGAGCTAAACAGACGCCAAATTGGGAAAATGTAAGTTTGCGTATTCCTGATTGAAGAAAGACGAGTTTTGTTTCTTCCAATCTTATCTGAGTTCTGTTGCATGGTTCTGCTCTATTGATTTATTTAACTACAACTGTTTATTAACAACTGTTTATTAAGTTAAGGGTTTAATACTGATTAGAACTTGAAGTGGTGAGAAGCTCCTTAAATATTCTGAGAAGGTCTTTAAAAAGTCTTAAAAATGTATTGAAATTACCTTTAGGATTCCTGCATATACCCTGACCTCAGCACCATGCCTATTAAATGGATATCAGTGAAATTTAATATGTTGAATCAATGTACTTTATTGCACCTTTAAACCAACTGAAGATTAAAATCTAAATGGTGTATTGGGGGAACAAATGTTAATGACTTGTACAACAAAGACCAGCTATAATGAAAATGTAAAATGAATATCTAATTAACACATGAGTGATTCTACAGTAACACTGGTGTAAATAAACCCTTTGCCTGAGTACTTTTAGTTTTCAATCATCTGTATGTTTATCTATTTAACATTTATATTAACATTTTTCTTGGACCTCTAGGCATTTGTTTGGTGCAAATCCAGAAGCACAGTATCCAGATACCTTGGCTTTAACCTTTGACCCCGTGACCAACCACCTGACGTGTGTGTATAATGACCACAGCGTGTACGTTTGGGACGTGCGGGACATCAGGAATGTAGGAAAGGTCTATTCAGCCCTGTACCACAGCGGATGTGTGTGGAGTGTGGAGGTGCGTTAGTGACAGACCAATTATGTTGATATCAATTATTACATGCTACACCCATAGAATAATGTATAAATATTCACTGCAGACCTATCCAGAGCTTGAAGATTCATCAGCGGCCTGTTTGTCACCCGGCTCTTTTCTCACTTGCTCATCTGATAACACCATCCGCTTGTGGAAAAGTGAGTCCCCACAGAGTCACAGCGCTGGACTCGGCCTTCGCCACAACCTTTATAGCCAGGTACTGACAACTGCAAAAAAAATCATAAACGTAGATGTCTTGGCTAAAAAGGTTAAAAAGGTCTAGCAATGGTCCAAAATTAGACTAGTCATTAATAGACAGGAGTGAATGACTACACGTGAAGTCACATATGAGCAACATTGTTATAAATGTCTGTTAGAATTTATTGCATGGTCTGTTGAAATTCTTGATTCTGATTGGCTGGAATGGTGTGCAGTAGTAATTGCTCTGTAGTGCGAGTACACATTCAACAGATGCTATACATCGCCTTCTCTATGCTGCAGAGTTCATTCATAACACCAGCGGATGTGCATGCTGGAGAGACCTATTAAACTTTGTTGTTGATAGTCTTAGGTCTTGTATTGGAGGCAAAAACGTGTATAAAGAAAATGTTCTCTCACTAATCCTGAACATTTAAACCTATTTTCTTTGCAAAAAAAAAAATACATATTTGACTGCAAATGAGATTTCTGAAGTCTGATATGGCTGCATACTTTTTAAACTGGAGCTCGTAGCGCCCTTAAATTTTATTTTTCAAGTTTATACAAGGTGTCTGCAAGGTCTTGACGTATTAAAAGTTGATAAAACCAACCATATTAATTTTGTTAGCTCACATTGTTTACATGGACACCAATAAATCGATTTTAATGCGATTAAGACAATACTCTGATTAAGAGTCTACCATGTAAACAGTGATTTTTGATTAATTTTATTATTAAGGTCAAAATCGAACTAAAGAGAAATCGAATTAAGACATGTGGAGTATGGCGATTTTAATCGCATTATTGAAGTGCAGTACAGACATGTAAACACCTTAAACTATTAACGTCATGTAGGACGTTTCGCCGCGTTTTGCGACAGGATATTCCACACACACACACACACACACACACACACACACACACGGCTGTTTGACACTCTTTGCACCTTCCGAGTCAGTGCAAAGCACACACACCTGCATCGTGAAATGCAGAGGTTTTTATTTTTTCTTCCATTCAGCATGCAGTATGAACACTCTTCCAGCAGTTCATAGTTGCATCTAATATCTCGTTTGTCACAGGGGGCATGCATGAAATGTTCCTGAATAAGTGAAAGTGCCAAACTGCAGTTAAAGTCGACAAATTAAAAAGGAAATTCCTGAAATTACATGAAACTCCGAAGGAAATGCGGATAGCGCGGTGACGCAATGATGTTAGTCAAATTATGCGCTATAACATGTAAAACGGGATCATGAAAGTAACACTCAAAAAGCAACTCATGTAAACACTTTGATCATATCATTGTCTTAATTTGATTAAGGCAAATAATTAAATTACTGATGTCCATGTAAACGTAGACATTGCTAGTTGTGGTGAAAATTTAAAAATGCACTTCCTGTTTGTTTTCAGTTAAATTCTCAAATTACGTCTGTCTGAGGTATTGGGAGTGGTTAACATACTTAGCCACGCCCATTCAGCTGTCAGTTTTGACAACAAACAGAAATGGTGGGGGAGGAGGTTTCTGTTGGGTTGTAATAACTTTTTTAAAACCCATTTCCCACTCTTTCTGAATGAAATGCCTACTTTACTACATCCAATCATCTTGCAGTACATAAAACAAGTCACACACATGGTTTTTTCATTTAATATTCTCTAGGTACTGCGTCACAATATGGAAACAAATGGTAGCAGCTTCCTGTCCATACAGTTACAGAAACATCTTCTAATGCACAACCTTAGACCCATTATCAGTGTTGTTTCCTGGACTCACCGGGTGTTTCGGGTCTTGCAACAGACACCCTCCCCCAGGCAACCCAACCGAGGCTGATCAGACCCCAGCCTGTGTCCAAGTGGCATGCTACTGCCCCCACCGTTCCCCCCTTTTCAACTAGAGCCATCTGGATGCTTTCTCCACTGCCTCCACGTTCTACTTATGGCTCTTCTTCGGTTGGCGCTTGTTATTTCCAGTATACCATAGGCCTTGCTCAGGGTGTAGCTGGCAACTCCCCTTCTGCCCACTTCTACTGACATACACCTGGTTCTCCACCCATTCGTCCGACACTGCTCCACTAGCTCCTGGTATTTCTCTTTCTTTCTCTCCTGAGCCTCCTCCATCCTCTCCTCCCAGGGAACCATTACCTCCAGCAGGATTAGTTGTCTTGTGGCCTCAGAGACCAAGATTGTCAGGTCTCAATGTGGACTGGGTGATATGTGGTGGGATCTTCAGCTGCCTCACTAGATCAACTGACATCACCCATTCTCGGGCCGTGGAGAGCAACCCAGCAGGGCAGCTCTTTGATGTTCCCTCTGGCCTTTGTCCTTTCTTAAAGAAATATGAATGGTCTTGGCTATGGCTTGGCGGTATGGCTGTCCTTGTTCCCCTTGCTGATTGCCTCAGCAATGGATTTAAGCCCCTGGTCGTGTCTCCATTGATACCAACCCTCGCCTAGTGTCTTGGAGCAGCTGCTCAAGATGTGTTCTTGTGTCCCTGGCTTGAAACACAGCGGGCATGCAGGTGTCTCTACTCTGCCCCATATATACAGGTTAAATGGGCTGGGAAGAATGTTGTATACCCCTTGGATCAAGAACCTGATTTTCAGGTTCAGGTTCCACGTCCAGATGTCCTACCAGGTGACATTCCCCTCCATCGCCTGCTCCCACTTCATTCAGGCCCCTTGCTGCCGCATGGCCACTGCTCTGTTGGTTCTCTCCTCCTCCTCAATGGAAGCACGCAGCCTCTGCCTCTCACTCCCACTGGCCAAGTCGTACCGGGTTACTGCTAGGCTCCCAAGTCCGGCTCTGCCTTGTGCTACTGCCCCAAGGATGGCCTTGTGCTTCTGCCGGGTTTCCGCTTGTTCAGCTGCCTACAGACTTTAATGTGTTTTTAATAATTGTATTCTATTCAGAGCAACCTTCAGGGATGCTGCATAGCCTGAAACCTTTGATTTTTGCATGCGTTCGAGGAATTGATCACGCAAAATGATCAATCGTTAGAGTAAGAATTATTTAGTTTTATTATTAGACATGCTTTTGATGTTCTAAAACGAGTAAAATAAGTTTGATCAAAATAAAAAGCATATATACATGTTAACTTAAGTGTGTAATTGGATTGGAATTAAAATATCTATCTTTAATTTCATCAGTCAGTGCATATAGTTCCTATTCATAAAGCATGTTCAAATGATATGGTCCTTTTTTAATAAGATATAATAATAAAGAATAGAAATACCCTGCCGTTAGATGTCAGTGTCGTTTACATACACATAATATCTCTCTTTATGTCACTGCTGATTCAGTAGGGACTAGATTTAACATAACTGACAGAAATTCAGCCAAATATTGTGCTGCAAAGAGCAAAACTAATTTTAACTGCTCTCTGACTTGGCAATTGACTGTGGAATAAGTGGGATAATCAACAGCTTGCCTTGCGTTAAAATGGACTCTCCTGGGTAGCAGGCATTTTTTTTACTTCTATGTCATGTATTTGTAATCCTTTACAATCTCACTGACAGCTCAATTTTAGCATGGTTTTAGCCAAAACATCCATGTTGCCAAATTAAATGCCAAAAAGATGGATAGTTGTGTTGTTACATGTTAGCATGATGTAACCTTGCTCTGAGCTAAAATGTGTGGACTCTTAAGTCCTTTAATTTGGGACTATTGACCTGAAAAGTCTTTGAACGTTCTTTTTAATTTAAAGTTAACCATGGTGTGGGAACCCTGATCAAAGATGAACGAAAGTAACTACGTAAGGGAGAGAAATTACCTTGACATTAAATATTCTTCCTGAATTCATTGATTTAGTGTGTTGATGCGTTTCAGGACATTGTAAGGATGGTGTATGTGGATGACGACACGCAGTACCTTAAAGCTGAAGCTGAGAAAGCAGAGGGTTCGGGTCAGGATGGCAAATCTGGGATTCGGGTTTTGGGAATCAGCCCAGATGGCCAACATTTGGCTGCTGGAGACCGCAGTGGAAACCTGAGGTAAGGAGTGAGGGAATCAGCGCAGACAGATGAATCATAAATGCTGAATCATATATGCTAAATCAACGCTCTTTTCTTTAGAATCTTTGGCTTGCAGTTTATGGACGAGTTACAGAAAATTGAAGCTCATGATTCCGAGGTCTTGTGTTTAGCCTTCTCCCCTGCTGAGACTGGTACAGAATCATTTTGTTTATTTCAAATACATGTTTGGATTGCACAAATAATGTCATATGGTGGGGTATTGCTAAATCACTGATGTAACCATTTGAACACATTTTGTTTTCGTTATAGTTGCAGTTAGTCTTAGTATCTTGGTTGTGCATAGTTCCCTTAATACATCCTTTAATGTGAAGTTGATTTAAATGTGTTATGGAATGCATTGATACAATGTTGAATTGTTCTCTGATATCTAAACCTGTTGCGTAGAAAGATATATTTAGAGTTGTGTTTTGTAGTTTTAACTGAAATGTTAACCTCCAAATAAACACTTTTTGAAGTTAATTAGCATCTTTTCACTCCAGAAAATTGACAGTAAGGCCCAATCCCAATTCTACCCCTTAGCCCTTCCCCTTGTTCCCGCAAAGGGTTAGGGTTGTCCCAATTCTCTTTAGCTTGAAGAAGTAGGGCTAAGGGGAAGGGGTATACACCCCTTTGAATGAAGATTTTTCAGGACCACACTCGAAACCAAGGGGTAAGAAAATTTCACAGAATACACCAGCTACAACAGCAGTTTCGCTGCACCCGGAAGTAAGGAGATTCACAAATGAGTTTTTTTTTTGTCATTATTACGAATTTTTACAACAAACACTTTTTAATATATTCATAACCGCATTCGTGATTTACGGCCATGCTTTTTATAAAAAAAAACTTAAAATAAAAACTGCTAAATTTTGCTTTTTTGTAATCCCTAATTATAACTCCTGTAAAGCAGTCTCACAACATTCTGACGCTCAATGACACTCGAACACCCTGTCAGAAAAGAGGCTGGGAATGAGCTTTTTACAGTGTCTGCTATAATGTTAATGTTATTTTTGGTGTGTTTACATAGATGAATATGGCCACGGTGTAAATGCGCAGTATAGTTACAATCTTATTGCCACATTAGATCGTTATAATAACCTAATATATGCCTTCAGTGATTTCTTGAAGATAAATACCAAAAAATAGCACAACTGGAATAACTACAGCAGTCGTGATCGTCTGATCTCATATGAAGTAAGAGATCGCAATGACATGTGCAGGTGCTGTAGTGCTGTCCCATTTCCTAGGGATAAATTTTGAAGCCCTTTCCCTTCACACTCGTTTTTAAGGGCCAAGGGGAAGGGGTAGGGGTACAAAAATAGAATTGGGATTGGGCCTAAGAGCGGAGTGATAGGACACAATGTATAAACGTGTTAAACCCTTCTATTCAGCAGTCAACATGTGTTTGTGCTCATTACAAACAATTGCAGCAAATTTCACAATACATACGGTAAACTAAGATACAGTTAAACAGACCTTATGCCTCTTTGGCGGCGCACTGAATGAAGTTATAATCTGTGTTTCCTGAATTTTGCGTTCTGATAAAAAGCTGTGATGAGATGAGGAACTCCATGCCTAGAGTTCTATAATGCAGATTTTGTATTGTTTTGACAGAATAAGAGTCCTACTTGCATGAACTTAGATAAACTTTTTTAATAAGGCAAAATGTTAGTTGTTGTAGTCACTCTTACTAGGAATTGTCCAACCAAATGCTGCCTAGGGGAATCTGTATGTGTGATCAGTATTTTTTCCTGTGGCACTTTTAGTTGCTCTTTCATTTGCTGGCCAACTGTTGTAAAATGCAGTAAAATGTCCTGTGTTGATGGTAGTAGTGTTTTTTAGTTTTATTTAAAGATGTATTTGTCTATATTGGACTTAATGTGACTAAAAAGGAACATGCCTTTTTTCCATTTTTAAGTTTACTTCAAATCTCTGTGTACAGTGTACATTCTTTTTTTATATATACATTTTTATTATTATTTTTTTTATTATTATTATTATTTTTATGTTTTATTCCATTTAATGTTTTTTTTTATTAGGTTCATCTTAGGTCAAACATTAAAATATACATAATATTAATAAGATAATAAGATAATAAAAATAATAAATAAATATTACAAAGAAAGAAAAGAAAAAAAAAGGCAATTAAGATATAGGTGTCTCCTTAAATTTTTTTAGAAAAGGGCTCCAGACTTTCTGGAACTGTTATGGATTTTGTTTTATTGCGAACTGAATCTTTTCCATTTGAAGAGCATGTAAGAAATCGAAAACCCATTGCCGATAAGAAGGGGGAGCTGCTGACTTCCAATTCATAAGAATAAGTCTTCTAGCCAGTAAGGTTGCAAAGGCTACACTATTGGCCGGTAATGAATTTAATTCAACATATTCTGGCAGGATTCCAAACAGTGCTGTTAAAGGGTTTGGGTCTATTGGCAATGAAAAAACTGCAGAACAACACCTGAAGACTTTCCCCCTAAAATCAGACAGTTTCAAACAAGACCAGAAAGTAACAGTGTCGCTGGTTCGGTTGTACAGCGAAGGCAAGTTGGGTCAAGATCAGGGACAATTTTATTCAGTTTAGTTCTAGACCAGTGTATTCTGTGCATGACCTTGAATTGAATGAGAGTATGTCTAGAGTTTATTGATGATGAATGAATTCTTGCAAGAATAAGATCCCAGATATTTTCTTCAATTGTTAAATTCAGTTCCTCCTCCCAAAAAGCCCTCAGTACATGTGTTAAGGGGGACTGTTTTGTGTTAATTATAGTGAAGATTTTAGAAATAACCCCTTTTGAAGAGGTATGAAGGTCGAGTATATCAAGTATACTTTTTTTTGGCACAATGGGAAAATTAGAAAACTGCTTATGGATAAAGTTCCGTAACGGAAAGTATCTAAATAAATTAAAATTGGGTAGGTCGAATCCTCCCTGAAGTTGAGTAAAATATGCAAAATTATCATCTATTAATACCTGACCAACTGTAATTAGACCCTGTTCCCTCCAGATGTTAAAGGCCCTGTCCATTAAAGAGGGTAGAAAGGATATATTGCAAAAAAAATTTGAGCACAGTGTACATTCTTAATCAGATTATAGGGTTTGCGTCAAGATTGTAAACAACAGCACTGATTGTATGGTTAATGTACAACTTGATACTCTAAACTATTAAAATGTGTGGAAAGAATTACTAAATCAAATCAAGAAGGACTTGGTAAGCTAAAATAAGTGCAATATTTTGACATTGAATAAACTTGGCATTGTAAATGTAAGATAATTGTAATATTTCACTGAAATGACAAGAACAAACATGAATGTTACCAAGATTCTTGCGCTGGAAATTCTGATTCAGTTTGGACAAGCACAAACACCTTTATTATTATTATTTTTTATTTGTTATAACTTTTGGCGATCTACAAAGTACTCTAAATGTTTTCTCCCCATTTAACTGATTATACAGGCCAAAACATCACTGTATTTGATCAATTTGAGCAGCAAAAATCTGTAAAATATGTAAAGTTTTGTTCCGTTTTTCTGTTTAGTTGTTTACATTGTGTGACTTCAATATGGCTGAACGAAAGTGCTCTGGTCTTAATTGTGTTCATATCAGAATATTGTTGTCCAAGTAAACGCAGAGTGTAACTAAATGTGTTTTTGCTGTCAGGTTTGCATCTATTGGCTTCAGCGAGTCGCGATCGACTGATTCACATCTTTGACATGGACAGCAAATGTAACCTAGTGCAGACCGTTTATGATCATTCGGCCTCAATCACTGCTGTCAAGTTTACAGGTAAGCTCATAGCAGATTGGTGCTCATACACTCTTATATCTTTAATTTATTCTGACTTTTCATATATTTGTCTGCATGTGTTTCTGCAGGCTTGAATTCAGAGTTGTGTATGGTCAGCTGTGGCGCAGACAAGAGTGTATATTTTCGATCTGCTGAGAAAGTAAGGATACTTTGGAGATTTTTCATTTCAGAGTTGTAGTAGTCTGCTACTGCTATAGTGTAATGAGGTGTTTTACTAGGTTTATTTCAGAGATGGCATAAATGCATATTTGCACAGTTTAGTTTTAAGCCTACTTAAACACACCTGATCAAACGAATTGAGTGTTTAAGGCTTGTTTGAAACCTACAGGTAAAGATGCAGTCACACTAGAGTTTGTGCGTGCGAAATTCTGTCGTACGGTGCGGCGAAAAGGGGCAGGATTAAACAAGATGATTAGGCATTAAAAAAGCAAGCAATTGCTCCATGTTTTTAATTTCTGTCCAGAGAGGTCATGTTTTGATCTTTGATTGGTTTCACGCAGTCAAGTAATGCAATTTCTCAGGTCAGAGTTCACCAAGCTTGAACTTTGCACCACAGCGAACTGCAAAACTTGACGCATGACCCTGCGAATTCACGTGCGTATAAATGGAACTCTACGGGGAGAAAAGTCCAGTTTGACCGCAGCTGAAGTGCGTGTTCGAGTAGTTGGAACTATTTACTACACCACCATTAAATCAGTAGGCTGCCCTGAAGGATATTTAAAGTATTTTCATGCTTGTGGAGATTTTTATCAATTATTTATGCTAAAAATGCAAGGAGCTCCAGTCTAGTTTATATTTATTTGTTTTAATCCTTTTAAATAAATTAAATTAGGATTATTAATATAATACCAATATTTATTTAACATGCATTTCTATTTTAATGTGAAATTCTATGTTACACCTATGTTCTCTAATTAAAATAATTTTTATGCATTCTTTTGTAAAAAAAAAATGTAGCTTTATGAATTCAAATATATGGACATCTTTTTGTTATTGAACTGAATGAAATCGTTAATTTAATTCAAGTAGTACTAAATACAGAAGAAAATAAATCTTTAGTTGAATTGCATATGTTTAATGATTTTAATTAGGAATGTCATGATTCAACATGAGCCAATTGAAAATCAATTCAAATATGTGACTATTCAAACCTGTGGAAATGTTGAACAAATCGCGATATGTTTTGATTAAAATGGGGCGCTGTGTTTACTGGTGCAAAATAGCTTTACCTGCACATTAGCGGCATACAAGCGGCAGAGTAAAATGACTGCCGTGCGGTGCGCTAGACAAACACAAACTGTACAAATACTGCAAAAAGACATTTACTTACACTTACAGAGCAAAAAATATGATGCAGCACAGTGAAAATCTACTGTCACAAACGTCTATACACAAAAAGCTATTAATAGGCCAAACCACGCAGACCGGAGGATTGGCAGCTCCGCTTGCTCCGATGTTATGGAGATCACACGTTGCATCATTGTTTTTTAGACTGAAAGAGAAAGTTGTGCTGTTGCAGATCCAGGTATTAGATCTGTTCCTTTTTCCCCTCTCTTTTTAATTTAGTTAATGCAGCTTTTAGTAATTTGCTTATTATATTTAGTATTTTATACCAGAGGCCAGTCCCAGGAGCAGAGGGGGCTATTGACCACCTCTGTACACACTGCTCTCTGGTTTAGAAAAGGCTTTCCAGTCCACACCAGCCATCTCAGGTCCCAGCGAAATCATCAGCAAGGGACATTGTAAATGTGCAATGATCTCAGCTTATGCCAGAAAATGCAGATATTCAGATATTTCTTTAAAAAAAAGTCAAATCCCAGCACAGCCACAGTATTAGTTTGTTTGTATTAAAGAGCCGCCTTTCATTTGTATTGTTCATTTTTAGTTTGAAATTCGTTTTAAATTTGTAATGTAGCTGCACAATCAGTTTGTTTTAGTTGGTTTCTATTAAAGAGTCTTCTTAGTTTGTCTTATTCACTTTATTATTATTTGGATTTTGTTTTAAAATTGCAATTTTGTTATAACAGAAAATTTAGTTTGTAAAAAATTGTGCAAGCATTTGCAATTTTCGTCGTAATTTTGTTAAAAAATACGTAATAAAATCGTGTATCGTGAGATTAGTGTTGTGAATCGTATCACATCGGAAGTCAGGTGAATCGTTACATGCCTAATTTGAATTGCTTTTTTTCATACGTTTTGGTTTGATAATATTTAATTGAGCCATCTAAACAGAATACAGAAATATATAAACCACATAAAAAACAAGGGGGGGGGGGGGGGGGGTAAACTGGAATTTAGGGAAAAATAAAACATGGCAGACTATGACAGGGGAACATAATATTGTTATAATTTGCCTGTGAAGGGTCAATTAATTTAGGCATTTGATGCTGTTATAGTCACAGCTATGTTTTATTTTTTTAATGCACTGTTTTTATGTCTCTGTTAAAGACGTCAGATGGCTTAGTCTTCTCACGATCACATCACATAGTGGAGAAAACAACGCTGTATGACATGGACCTGGATGCCACACGCACACACACAGCCATTGCGTGCCAGGACCGCAACATCAGGTAGGGTCTTTGTATAAAATCGTACTTCTGCTTATAAAAAAAAAAGAAGTAGTAGTTTTTAATAAGATTTACGGGTGTCAAAATTAATTGTTTCTTCAGTGCACCGCGATGCAGACGTGGACAATTCGTTATTGGTTTAGTAATAATCATAACCGGTACTGACGTCATTTATCTCATATGAGCTATGTCGCCGTAGCTGACTATGGCGAGGGAGACGAGCGCGAGTATTTAAAACGCTCCAACTACGTAAAAAGTCAGAAACTCTGCACAATTTTACTGTGTGTGTGTGTTTGCAGCACAGTCTTTCACTGACACTAACAGCAGAAGCCCCTATTTCACTGCTGGAAAGTAAACTCCATTTCTCTCTTTCTCACTGTGGCCCATTTGACCTGCTGGGTGTGACTTTTCCTCTTCTCTCTTCTGGATACAGACACGGGCGCGTGTCTGCAGTCTTCTCCACAGCGTCTATTATGGATCAGCTGTAATCGCCGCTGCAGTTTATCAGTGTCACTCATCTGTGAAGAGCACTAGCGCCAATCGCAGCCCCTTCTGTTGAGCGTGTGACCAAGACAAGACTCAGAGAGCAAGCAGGATATTTATATTTGTTTATTTGCTATAAATGCTCGTGGTTTTTAAAGGTACAGTTTGTATATCTTACTGTTTACTGTTTGTATAAAAGGACAAAATTGTATTACAAATAGTATATAAATACAAACATAATTATACATTTTAATACAAGAATTGTTGTGCTGTAAAGGAAATCGAAAACTGTGTATGGAAAGCATCAACAATGCACCGTTATGCACCGAGACATCGAATTGAACCAAATCAATGGCATGATAATCGTAACCGAACCGTGAGACCAGTGTAGGTTCACACCTCTAATAAGAGTACTGGAATGAAGTTACTGGTCATTGAGGAGGCAGAGAACAGGTGAACTTAAAAAAAAATAAAAAATAAAAATTTTTATGAGAAAATAAAACACACCGACAGCAGTCCTCACTGAGACTGCCACCAAACTGAAAGCAAAAGTAAAGCAAAGTGTCCAGGCCTGGTTCTCTCTTGTCTTCCATTGCTGTCTGTTCTGCTTTTAACATCCAGAGCTCCTCCGTGAGACTTTAGACAGGCAATACTTGCAGGTGTCGGTAATTAGCTCTCCCCCCTTGTATATCTTCACGGCTCTCGGCTCTTGCTACAATTACTATCAATATTTGTCTGTGATAAGGTTACGCATTATTAGATCTAGAGTTGGCGTGAATGCCATTTTAAAAACTTGTTTTGGATTTTCAGAGTGTACAATGTGAGGAGTGGAAAGATGAAGAAGTGTTTCAAGGGCTCTATGAATGATGACGGGACACTGCTAAAGGTGTGTGTGTTTTTGTGTAAAACGCTCTTAATAATATAGCAAAGTAACTATTTATGGCAATAACTTTGTTTTTCGGCTCTTAGGTTCAATTGGATCCCTCTGGGATGTTCTTGGCCACCAGTTGTTCAGACAAAAATATCTGTGTCTTTGATTATGAGTCAGGCGAATGTGTGGCCACCTTATTTGGACATTCAGGTCAGTTAACTTTGCTTAATCACTGAGTTCACGGAGCTTAATAAAAATAAGATTGCTTTCCTTGATGTTGAGCAAACATTTTGTTCCCACACAGAAATTGTTACAGGTATGAAGTTCAGCCAGGACTGCAGGCATCTCATCACAGTGTCTGGTGACAGGTAAAACTGCTTTTAAGCCACATGTTGATGTATTTTTCAGAGTTCCAGCATGATCTTAATAATAATAATAATGATCTCAATTCACTTTATTCAAAATGTAAAGTATTTAGAGGGATGCTTCACCCAAAAATGACAATTTACTCACTATTTACTCTCCCTCAAGTGGTTCCAAACCTTTTAGTTTGTTTCTTCTGTTGATCACTAAAGAACAGTATTGACTTGCTTAGTACAAAAAACAAATACTGTGGAAATCATTGGATTATAGGTTTCCAACTTCAAAATATGAAGAATTTCAGTTTTGGATGCGCTGTTCCTCAAACAACTTGATTGCTGTTCAAAATAATTTTCATTCTCAATACCAACTAAATGTTTTATTGCTAGAAGCACATTACTAAAAACAAAACGACAGTCAGTGAGGACGACCCTGTGACAGTGTCTTCTGTCAATCTTCAGATTTTCCCACCAAATGGGGGAAAAACATTTGATAGGATTTTATAGATTATTTCAAATAAACCTTTAAATAAATAATACAATGTTACTTGAAATATCTCTATTATTACATATTTATCTGAAAGATTGCGCCCCAAAATCATATTCTATAGCATACCCCTTTTCTAGCCACACAATGAGATTAATTTTTATTTTCTTATTTATTTAAAAAGACAATTTAAAGACCTATAATAGTTTTTTGTTAAAAATATTTTTGCAACACTTTGTATATAGCATAGTTTTAATGACTTTGCTAATTGTACTTAAATTACACACATTTAAAATTGGAGTGTTATGCTACTGTATTCCAAGAGAAGGAATTTATTTTTATACACTAAAGCGATTGTAAGGTGTTATTCCCAGCACTGTCTTAATTTGCTGAAGATGGTTGTAGTTTGGTTCTTCATTTATGCTCAAAATATATATTTCTGCTCATTTTGATGATGCAAACAACTAAATGTGGCATTCATTGTGCCAAATTGCAGAAAGTAAACACTAAAATATGAAATTCTATAGTTTCTAATGAATATTGAAACATTTGTTCGGTACGATTTTATGGCTGTTTCCACTGTCAAAAGGCGTACTGAACCGTACAGTACCCCTTTTTCGGCACCCTTTCAAAAGGGTACCAAACACGAGAAAGGGTACCAAAAGGCAGAGCTAGACGCGCAACTGAACGCTATTGGTTTACAGAGATACGTCACGAGCTCACGCAACAAGCCAGAATGAAAACAAAGCCGAAAAAACAAAAGGAGAAGCCGGAAAAAAAGGAGCACATTATTTTTTCAGCAAACGTGAACAAACTGCCATGTTTAACTATTATTATCACCTTTTGGACTATTATGAACTCTGAATGATGCAATTACTTTCTAACAAGAGGCTACACGTGCTGCTGAAGATTACAGACACATTTAATCATGAGAGGTTTGCACTGACTATGGGCTCTATTTCATGTTGTTTTGAACTTAAATAAGGGCTAAATGTCTGCTGTGTGTAGTTTTTCTGTAAGTGGTAACATATCTGAGACTGTAAGGGTCTGTATGTGTTTATATATGTTCATTTATTTATTTATTTTATATAATTGCAGGCGTTACAGCATGCTATTTCGCACTGTCATTGAACTGCAGTTATAATCAACTCATGTTCATAGTAAAGTTAGTAATAAACATTTATACAGAAGTATTTATGTGTGTAAAGCATCTGTTTTGTGAGAAGTGCTTCTCATATGATATGTGAGCGACCCGTGCAGCTTTACCTCAGACATTTTCTCGAGCAAAAATGACGTCGACTGCAACTTTCTGTCGTACACCACGCCCACCAAAAGAGTACCATTGGTACCGTGTTAGCAGTAGAAATGCAAGCCTGATAAAGGTGACCCATACCGACCCGTACCGTACTATACTAGTCAGTGGAAACGAGCCATTAGGGTCCATTATTTGGCAAAACCAATACTACATGCATTTTATGTTATTTGGAAGTTAAGATTTTTATGAAGAAGAGTAAATGAGGACTAAAACTTTTGGGTGAACTCTTAAGAACAGATCATTGTACATTAGTATAATCTCTCCCTCTCTCTCTCTCTATGTATATCCAGCTGTGTGTTTGTGTGGAGGCTGGACTCTCAGATGACCAACTCAATGAGGAAGAGGTTGGCAGAGAGGAAGCAGCAAGCAGGCCTGAGGCTCCAGCAGGCTCCCACAAAACAAGAAGCCATCAGGTGTGTGTGTGTGTGTGTGTGTGTGTGTGTGTGTGTGTGTGTATATACACGTACACACACACTGTCAGAATTATTAGCCCCCCCACCCAGTTGATTTTTCTTTATATTTTTCCTAAATGATGCTTGCCAGAGCAAGGAAATTTTCACAGTATGTCTGATAATATTTTTTCTTCTAGAGAAAGTCTTATTTGTTTTATTTTGGCTAGAATAAAAGGTCAAATTATAAGCCCCTTTAAGCTAAATTATTTTGATAGTCTACAGAACAAACCATTATTATACAATAACTTGCCTAATTACCCTAACCTGCCTAGTTAACCCAATTAACCTAGTTAATTCTTTAAATGTCACTTTAAGCTGTATAGAAGTCTCTTATATAAATTGAAACAGTATCAAACAAGAGTTTAAGTTCAACTCAGTTTAGTGTGGTCAATGATCACTACTGAGAGTCCAAACACTGAAGAGCAATTCCATCGATGTGCAGCTGTACAGATCCCGAACCATGCAAGCCAGTGGCGACAGCAGCGAGGAATAAACTTCACCAATTGCCGTAAGTGAAGAATAAAAAAAACCTCAAGAGAAACCAGGCTCAGTTGGGCACGACCATTTCTCCTATGGCCAAACGTCTTGTGCAGAGCTGCAGTCTAGGCGCCAGGGGCTGGAGAATGCTGGAGCTCAGCGAAGACTCGTCTGTCCTTGAAGCGTCACAAGAATCAGTCTCATGCTCTCCACTCTTCCATGACCACCACAACAGCTGCTCAGGATACAGCCTGGTCCAGGATTATGAAACCTTGGGATCATCTCGTTGCTGGTCTTGGATCGCATCAGTGGTGCTGCATAGTCCGAGGGCCTCGGGATGAGTACCCCCAGGTGGAAATAGAGAATAAAGAGAATAATTAGCGTAGCTGCTGTTCATAGTGTATATAAATGAGATACAAAAACCTGCCTGGGGCACACTCATGCGTCATACCGCTAAGTGATGCACTGAGTGTATGCTTTGCTAAAAAGATAAGATTTTAATCTAGTTTTGAACTGCGAGAGTGTGTCTGAACCTCGGACATTATCAGGAAGGCTATTCCACAGTTTAGGGGCCATAAATGAGAAGGCTCGACCTCCTTTATTTGACTTTGCTATTCTAGGTACTACCAGAAGTCCTGAGTTTTGAGATCTTAAAGAGCGGGTTGGATTGTAGCGAGACAGGAGGTTGGTTAGATAAACAGGAGCTAGATTATTTAAAGCTTTATAGGTAAGAAGCAATATTTTATATTCAATACGAAACTTAACAGACAGCCAGTGTAGGGAGGATAAAATTGAGGTGATATGATCCTATTTTCTAGACCTGGTGTATGTGTATATATAGAAACAGCAGCTTTGAACTCCTCTGGAGGGAACAAGAGGCCAATACAAAAAACAAAACAAGGTACGCTACCTAATATTAAATGTTACCTATGCCAAAAATAAAAGTTCTATTAAATCAAACAACAATTTTACCCTCCTTGACTGTCCATTAAACAGGAGAAAACGTAACAAAACAAAAAGTGCATTCCCTTAGCTCATTCAGCAGTAAATAAGCATTTAGCCACAGCTAACATAGAATACTGTTCTGTTACCGAAATTAACAGAGTATCTCACCAGATGACTTTGGAATAAGGTGTTTCAGACAGAAAGAGATCACTGCCACACAGAGAACTTTGAGCGATCTGATTACACACACAACAGCGAGGGGAAACCGGAAGAGAACTTGATGAACATCGCCCAACAGTGTGCTTTATAATCGGCGCCGCCCCTCTCACAGCTGCACCTGAT